>OMLF01052425.1:0-12994 GCA_900302615.1 Holocentrus rufus
GGAAACGTTGGAGTATTCCTTTAACATCTGATTTATACACTAGCTAAAATATGGATACTCAATTAACATGTTTATATTACCAGTTGCTTTGCAAAGTTAGCCTACTGGCTAGTTAGCTAGCTAACAGTTAGCCCTGACCAGGACCATCATACTACGTATCATGATATGTTGTATAATGGTCCTGGTCAGGGCTAGCTAACAGTTTGCTTAGGTTAACTGTCTTGTCAAGCCACAGCTCAGTGTTTTGAGGTAGAGACCAGGGCTAAAAACAAGACACAGTAACCAAGAAGAAACATCTGTCTTTAAGGAATACTTTACATTGACACAACAATCATTTTAAAGCATATTTTTCTTGAATTTCGATGATGCCATAAAGTCTGTGACACAACTAGAATATTCAAATTATAAAAGAAATCAGATTAGGGAAGAAGAGGCAATAACGTTATAAACTCTGGAAGCATTCTGCAGCAGGCCTCAACCAACTCTGTCATACCAGTCTGTACATTATGGCACTTGACCAAATAAAATGTAGTCGCAGGAGCAGGCTAAGGTAGTGTTGCATGTCGCTGTGGATGGACAGGTCAGAGCAAAGCTTGACTCCACAGAGAACATAAAGGACTACAATCACATTTCTTTGCTTCTTGAAAAAAAAGACGCTGCCTGGTTAGTTATTGGACGATCGGCTTCGATACGACAGTGAGAACAGTCAGCGTAATCAGCCATGGATACGAATGCAGTGTCCTGTTCTGAAAACATCAGAGCCACAGAGCCGTCCAAGGAAGCTCAGCTGGATGTCCTGTAGGTCGAGACCAGGGCAGGAAACTTAAAGGGGCAGTCAAAGAAGTTTTTTACTCCCCCAGATCATAAAATCACCCTAATATATTTATTGGGTTTGAAAAGGTTGTTGATCAGTATCAGCAAATTAATTATTATTTCACCAGGTGCTGAGATTTCTGGCATTCAAATCTCGCTTCCTGGCCTGTACCCTGTTTTGGAACAAGAATTCCCCGTTATTGTGTTTCATTCAAGAGACATTTCAGCTGCAAAGGCTAAAAAGCCTTGTCTGAAAAATGATAAATCTATAGTATTATTACAGCCGTTAGCCTGGTAATGTTATTATGTAGGTAATTGTCTTTAAAAGAAGTTTCTGTTTTTTCATTTTTGTTGAAATTAGCTAGTTTAGTCATTTCTGACTTTAGTGACTTTATTGTTTGTGTCAACTACAGGCCACCGTAGATAAAAGTGATGGGGAGGGGCTGTGCTAGAGGCCTGTTGATGTTGCAGTTCCTGCTGATCACCAGTAGAGGCAACAGATTACTTAATGTCCCTTTAACATTTTTAACCATCGGCCAATATGGCTGGTAAACATATATGTATATATGTGTGTGTGTATGTATGTATTTTAAGCTAATAGCTAATAGTGGGTTTTGAGTAGAACAGGAGTTCCCAGTGTTGCGGGTTACCTGCCAAAGAGTCCGGTGGAGCAGAGAAACCAGCCACAGAATTGAATTAATTAAATTATCAGCATCTGGTTGGTATTTGTTGATAATTTCCCACCCTGGTCTTTTCAGTCTGTGTTTCATCCATGCAAGGCGGAGAAGTCAAAGTCGGCGAAGGCTTCCTGTTGCTCTGGGGAGAGGCTGAAGGACTTGGAGGGAGGCGATAAGATCGGCTGGAGACGAGTGAACTCGCTGTCGAAGTTGCTGACGTCAGCGGACTCTTTGATGGACGGCAGGAACGGCGGCTTGACTTTCTTGGCCAGCAGGGCTTCCCAGTCGATGGTCTGCAAGAGAAATGTACATCATGAAAGTGAACATGAAAACTGAATCCTCATGATGGTTTTTCTTTCTCTATATGAACAAGTGATAAAATGATTAGTCGATTATTTGGTTAGTTAACTGACAGAAAACTAATACATTATAATTCATATAAATGGTAGCTTAGCTTCACTAAGATCACTAAGATGCTAAGTTTGTCTTCCTTTTCTCCGTTCATATCATTATAAAATTAATACTTTGGGTTTTTTTGGCTGCTGCTCAGACTAAGGAAAAAATTTAAAATACACACAAATGCACACATACCAAAGGTGGTCTCCGATACACTACAACTATTTCCCTTTAGTATGACATCATTATCAAAATCTGCATCGGGACCATGTAAATTTATTTTCCTTATTCTGTTTTATACCACTCTCCTAGTTTTGGTTTTCTCTGCTGGAGTTTTAAGTTATGTTTGGATTACAAATTGAGTGACAAAGTAGTATACACAGACTGTAGTCTGTGTATAGAAAATTAAGGATACAGTCTGATATTTGGAATTATTATGTTGGAGACTATAACCTCATCAGGAAATGGATTATCAAAACCTAAATCAGGATTTATTTACCGTCCTGAGATACAAGCCAAAGTACCCTAACAGGTGCCAAATGGCATTACTTTTATTCAGAGTGTGCATAATGCTTCAGAAAGTAAAAGAAGTTTACCTCAAAGAATTTCTCGCCTTTGACCTCGTTTGCATCCCTCTCTCCAGCTCCGAGTCTTTTCACTGGGTTTTTTTTCAGAAGCTGCAGATGGATGAAAAAAAATAGTTTGAGAAAACAGTGAGACTTTACCAGAGCTCTCACTGTATCCAGGCTGGAGCGTTTCCATGACATTAAAATCATCCTTATTAATTACTTTCTGGTTTCTTAATGATGTTTTTGGCTCAGAAAAGTTGCTGAACAGTCTGTTTTCTACTCCACTCTGGAAATAAACCACCTCTCAAAATCAATGATATTCCAGAAATAGGATAACCCCAGCGGGAATGCTTTAATTCAAGTGACTAACTAATGAAAGATTTAAGTATATTTTGTACATTTAAGCTGTGTACAATGTTCAGGCGGTTCTTAACAATGCGTTATGGTGACCGTGTGACTGGAGGAGATCAGGGGCAGTTAAGTGCTGGAGGCCGTTACCTTCTGGATGATGGACGTGGCGTCTGGAGACAGAGAGCCTGGATACTGCACGTCATCGTTCACGATGCTGTCAAACACTTCCTCCTCATCCTCACCGGGGAACGGCGACTGGCCAGCAGGGCACAGAGAGGCAGTGTTAGAAACACAGTGGAGGCAAGAGGGGCATTACAGACAGACTGGAGAACTAACACACTACCTGTGACATTTTTTCTGTGCTTGGTTAAAGGAATACATTAACTTTTTGGGAATTTGACTCACTGTTACATGATCTAATATGTAACAAAAATAATAAATCATCATTGTGTTTGTATCAACAGCAGTGAAACTTTAAAACTTTCACTCCCTCTAACTTTGTTCTAGTTTTGGAATCTTATCAGCCAGTGTGACCAGATAGATCAAAGTGTGAAAGGTTGTTTTTCACCCCAGTTACGCACAGAGTGGTTACATATTGAACCAATACAAGTGTTCATATGGAAACATGCCAAACAAAAAAAGCCACTGAGGTACTTTTCATCAGTACAGATCCTGTTATACTTTATGTACACATGTTAACCAGTGGTGTCTCACCTCTCCCACTAGCATCTCGTAGATGAGGACTCCCATTCCCCACCAGTCCACTGCGCGGGTGTAGTTATCATCTGTCAGGACCTCAGGAGCCAGAAACTCAGGAGTCCCACAGAAAGTAGACGTCCGGTCTCCGTGTCCCATCCCTGCCGAGGAAACAGAAATGAAACATCTGCCACATGTTCACTGACCAGGTGAATCTTTACCTCACCTGGTATTTTTATGCCCTGATTAAGTTCAATAAAGTCAATATCAAGAATTGTATGTGGCTGGTAAAAAATAATTCACGTTTAGTAGTTGTTATTTCAACTCTGAAATGAAAACCACCAGGGAACCAGAGAGACAGTTAGCTTCTTTACTCCTGCTTTGTAACTTTTAAGAAAGTACACATGCATTAAATGTACACTATATTACCTTCTTTACAAAGTCCAAAGTCTGTGATTTTCACAAATCCGTCTGCATCCATCAGCAGGTTGTCCAGCTTCAAATCTCTGTGTAACACATGTGCATGATTGACATGAAGAGTATTTGGGGATCCAGATTTGCAGCAACATGAGGTCACTCTGACATGCAGGCATAACTTACCGATAGATGATTTTATTCAGGTGCAGGAACTCTAAGCCCAGCAGGACACATGCTGAATAGAACCTGTACACAGTGACAATATATTACTGTGTAAAGGATGAATAGGATGTCATCACTCACTGTGTTTTAGCTCATATATATAAACAAAAATTAGAGAAATATACTACGAAAAATTTGAAAATGCAATTCCATATTTAGTAGTCACACTGTATGTTTCTGTGTGTGTTTTTTGAGTGTGGCTATTTTCGAAAAGAGCTTCGAAAAGTTTCCTCAAATTGAAACCACAGGGGAACCCCAGAAGGTTCCCTGAGGGACTCCTTTATGAGTCGATAAACTGTCTTCAAAGAACTGTCAAGGTATATTTTTCTTTTAGTGAAGAATCATAAGGAACTTATTGGCTCCTGCTGGGTCTTAAAAACCCCCAGATGAACTTTGATTTTCAGAGTGTACCAGCAAAGCTCTTCAATTAGAAAAATGACAATATCTCAGTGGAGTGACTTCAGCTGAAAGAGGCGATGCTGACCTGGTCTGGACCTCAGTGAAGACGTTGTTGTGGATGTGGATCATGAGATCCCCACCGGGTGAATACTCCATGACGAAGCAGACGTGGTCGCTGGTCTGGAAGCAGCCGTGCAGGTTCACCAGGAACGGATGCCTGGAGGCGTTGATCATCTCAAAGATCCTCTTCTCACTCATGAGGCTGCGGAGTCATCGAGTTAAATTAATGTTTCTGGCTGTGCATTTTCTTTCTCATTTTTTGAATACATTTGCAATTAGTTTGCAAATGTGCTCAGAGAAGTTTTACAGAAATATGTTATTAATTGTTAAAATTGAGACATTTCACAAACCTGTCGACTTCATCGCGCGTCACAATGTCTCTTTTCTTCAAGGCTTTGATGGCGTAGAGTTTTCTGGTCTTCTTAAACTCTGCTAGCAGAACCTGAACAAAATTCACAACCAAAACTGACGACAAAAGGCAAGAAAAACGTGTGATTGAGTATTTTGATTTGAAGTGAAAACTGTTCAGTTGTTACCTTTCCAAAGTGACCTCTTCCCAGAACTGAAATATATTTGAAATCTTCCATCTGCATCCTTGTGAAGAGACAAAGAAAAACAGACGAGTCAGGCTTCTTTTCACCACTGTTACTGAAATTATATATGAAATGATGTGCCTGTGTGTGTGTGTGTGTGTGTGTGTGTGTGTGTACTTTAGAGATACAGGTTGATCTCCACTTCCTTCTGTAGTTGTGTTGATAGGTGACTGTAAAGAGAGACACAGTTTCAGGTTTATTACCAAACAAATTTATATAACTAGAATTTCATAACTAACATAACACAACATAATTTCTTCTTCTTCTACTTGCTCCAACAAAACACTCAATCTCAACCTACCAAAGATCATTTAATTGAAGTTAAAATATTGAAAATCACCAAAATTGGAGTTCAGATATACAGCTATATGCTCCAGTAAAAAAAAACAAACACTTTCAACATTTTTTTTTGTGTGTGTGTGTTTTCCAAGTCCATATTCATGATAAAAGATCTTTATATGGGGGCCAGAAACCCTGACAGCTTTTACTACTTGTTGCTTATAATGTTGGAGATTGAGGAACTCAAGCTTATTCCACTTCTGCACTCACCAAAAGTCACTTTAGATTAGATGAATGTCTAAGATTGATGCTTATTATCATGTTGGCTTTATTGTAGCTGTTCACCTGTGTTTCTTGCAGCGCAGGCAGAGACGGTGTTTTATGTGCAGTGGAGATGGGAGCGCTGTTTCCCTGGTCGAGGCCGGTCGGAGACGTCTGGTCCTCACTGATGTTGAGTCTGATCACTGGAACATCGCTGCAGAGAAACGGAGAGGGAATCAAATGACAAAAAACCTGATGCAACCTGGCTGACATTAGCATGATATGCACGCCCATTTCTTAAAGGTACTATATGTAGCGTTTCTACAAATCAATGTAGTCAATGTTTCCACTTTGGTGTAATGACAGTAAACAAATGAGATCATGCAGACCATTGTCAGCCTTTTTTCCCAGCAGTGGTATTGTTAGTGCTCATGTTTCTCCACATTAACACTGCACTACATTTCCCATCAGCCCTGTTGCTTCCTTAACTTGTGATTTATGAGCTCTGTTGTGTCTGACCTTGGCAGTTGAGTTGTGGTTGGAGGGTCCCTCTGGGCGGGAGGCGAGGCGTTGGACACGGGGTCAGCGGACGTCGACAGGGACGAGCTGAACGAGGTGAAGGTGCTGTAGTGAGGCAGGACGCTCATCATCAGGTGACCCCACGTGGAGAAATTCATGTTCAGCTGAGCTGCTCTGAGGAAGTTCTTCCCTAAAAACACAACAAACCAATCAGTCACTGAGAGAGCTTCACATGTTGGCATATTTCCCTGGGCGGGATTTTTTATTTTTTACCTCTCTCTTTTGTGAAGATACATCGCTGGCGTCTCAGTTTCGGCTGCCGCTCTACGATGGTGTCGATGAAGTTCATCTGTAAAGTCCAGACCAGGAGAAATGGATTTGTTTTTTATGGGCGTTCACGAGACCTACAGTCAGAATTCATGCACATTTTCCACTTCAAAACTGTGATTGAAAATGTTTGAGATTGGGTCTGGATTGACTAAAGTGCAGTGAACACAGTGGGTTGTGTTAAGTTTGAATAAAAAATAAAACAATAAACAAAAACCCAACCAAAGATACTAAAAAATGGATCTTTTAATTTAACTTGGTGCAAAAAATGAAAAGTGACGATAACTTAGAGCAATTGGTTGTCAAGTCAACTTTCCAGACTTCTTTGAACAAGACGACTGGTGCCGGCCTACATGTAATTCCCCTTTTCAAATAAAAGCACCACCAGACGTCTGGGGGGTCAGTGTTGGTACCTTGGCGTACAGGACTCCCTGTGGCTCCAGATGTAAACACTGAGCCAGGGTTGGATTATCCATGATCTCCTCCAGCCGCAGGATCTTGACGCCGCACATCGCCTGCCCCTCTCGCCAGAAGACCCTGACCTCCAGCTCTCGAGACTGGCGGCGGTTTCCCCAGCAGGCCGGACAGGCGTCCAATCAGCACAAACAACAACACAGCAACATGTGAACATGGGAGGGAAACCAAAACACAGGATCTGATGGGACTGGCCTTCCTGGTGTTGTTTTAAACGTGAGTGCTTAATGCATGTAAAAATCTGGCTTGGACGGTTAGAGGAAAGAATAAATCTTGTTTTTCTTCCAACAAGGTCAAAAATCTGCCAGTGGGATGAGATAATCCCACGTGTTTCCAATGCTGATCAACTTGTTTCCAGAATTTTCTTGAATGAAGTGTCATTTTCTTGATCCCAGTGGGCTGATCTGCCTTATTCTGCCTTGCTTCAACACATTTATAGAAAAATTCAATCAAACAAGTGAAGCTTCAATGGAAACAAGTGGGATTATCTCATCCCTCAGGCAGATTTTTTTTACTTTGGTTGCAGAAAAACAAGATTTGAACACTGAAGATGAGACTAAGTGACTCGTTAAGATGGAGATTAGATTTTTGCAGTAAACGTGTTTTTTTTTCTCCCTTTTGAATAAAACACTGAGGTCCGATCAGCGTGGTAAAAACAAACACCCTCTGACAGCTTGTGTTAAAAATTTAAACGAGCCACAGGCGATACGTTGATGAAAATTTGCGCGGCGACCGGAAAACCTGTCAGCTCTGCCAGACGCCGCGGCATTTACTTCACCAACATGAAAAGTCTTGTTTCTGCTCTGAAAACGCTTCGCCTGGCGACACAGTGAAAGATGTTGTGGTTTCCTGTCGTGTGTGCAGAGCCTCGCCTGTCAAACACACACACGCACACACATGAACTACATCTACTGTTACAGTCCGGTTCATCCTATTTATTATTACCCAGAACTGTTTGCACAACCTTGCACTACTTATAATGTCAGCACATGTCTCTGTACATTAAACTGCAGGAGCTTTACTTTCCATAAAGCTCAAATCATACAGTATTCTGACCTGACTTATGATTTGCTGGATTTTAAGTTCAAATTTCAAACTTTCTCTCTTTTTCTTCTTTGAATTTTACTTCAAGATTTCTCTTGTTCAGTGAGACTTATAACCATCCTGCCGATAATATGCCATTAATTCAGTAACTCACCAACATGATGTAAATGTACAAAGGATGAATACAGAAACCTCTGAATAAGAGTGCTGCTGTTTTTTGTTTTTTGCTTGTGTGTATGTGATGGGAGGGGTGGGGTGAGACGGGTGTGCTCTCGCTTGTTAATTGTTTGACTGTATTGTCCTTTTTAAAAATAGTTAGAAATAACATACCTCAAAAATATGAATGAACATTAGACATCAGAGTGACAAATTTCAGTGAGATGATGGGGATATAAAACCACACAAAATGTGTAGTTTTATGCGTGCTGGGACAATAAAATCACATTTTAAATACTTTTGCAAACTTTTTGTACAGCAAACTTATCAAGACCTGAAACCTGAAGTCCTGCATTTAAATTTGACTTTTTACTTTTGTTGCATATATTTCCCCTCTCTCTTCCCGTTTTTTTTGACAGTCTTTCTCTGCTATCAGTACTTTAATAACACCAAAATTGACCATTTTTTAAAATCCTAGACCTGCATGGCCTCAGCAATTGTACTAATTTTTTTTCTGTTATTGGTATTATGGGTGGCAGTGTATTTTATAAGATATTCTATTGATGGAATGTAATGGTGTTAGGTGTTTACTGTGAGGTGTCTCAGTCTTTGATGATGCTATTGTATGAATTATAGTTCTTTTGTCTTCTCTAACGAGCTGTGCACTTTTAATTCCAATGCCAATAAACTGACAGTGAAATTAATTTTACAAAAAAAGATGTGGAAATTACCAAATTTTGGAAAGTCTGGAAGTAGCATGTTTCCAGACTTTTCAGATCTGTGTAAGAACTCCTGCAACAAAGTCATCAACACAAATTCGTGCACGTTCACTGGACTTGGACCTGATTGTGATCCTGAGCTGATGAATATGTGCAGGGAGAGGGAGACGCCTGCAGGCCACAGGCAGAACTACAACAACAAACCATTGCAGCATTGCTGCTACAAATAACTGTGCAGAAGGGCACAGTGAGCTGTTCAATGGCTCTTCCTGCTGTTCACTGGGGGAACTGCCTGTTTACCTGCAAAACACAGCAGCTCTGACAGGTGAGGAGATTCATTCAAAAATACTATCTGTTCTGGCAAAAATGTCACCTAATGTTTGTATTATATATATAATGTATTAAAAAAAATCTCTGTTTCGTAAACAAACAGCTCTCAATAACTCAAAATGTCAACGCTGCATATTATCTAGTGTTACTTTCATGCTGATAATCATTTTCTTAGAGTGCGGTTTCATTTTTGAATAAAGCTCTTGGTGTGCAGATAGATTTGCATATTTACTGTGCAGTGCACATCATGCACGGTGTCCTTGTACTGCACATGGAGGTCGTGTGTGCTGGATCATGTGTGTCAGCACAAACTGTTACCACTCTATGCAAATTGCTGATACTGTACCTCTGCACCAGTGTCACCAAGGCAAATTCTTGTGGCTGTGAGTGTGAGCTGGTCTACGCTCAGTCTGCCACACCTGCCATAAAAACTCTGCGTTTCTGTTTCGTTTGTGTTGAAAGTCCCAGTTAAACTGTGACTGCATCCCAACTGCACACTGAATGAACTGTAACTGTTCTTTATGTGTGTATGTAGTACGCCACTGGGACGCGGCCTGTGTTTTGATGGCGTCCTGCCTCTGTGATTCATTGTTTTCTGGTTAAAACAGGATGTTGGGGCGGGACGAAACACAGGGAGAGACGGGCTGGACCATGAAAATAGGAAAGTGACTCAGAAAGACTTGATGCTGCAAGCTCGTCTTTTATTAAATTAGCTGACCATCGATTACACTGACGGACAGAGTCATCTATTTTGATTAATTTAAATATAAACTGAACACTCTATTACTGTATGAGGCACAATTAGCGCTTTTCATCCACAGTAGAGGAGCGTAATCTGGAACTGTGACAAATCTCTGTTTCTGTAAAATGAATAATAAGCGGGACGTCCTCAGTGGTTTAAGACACACATCATGTAACTGCAACATCCTGAGTTTGAGTCTGGCCCAAGACTTTCCTGGCATTTCATTCTCCTCTCCCAAATCCTTCCTGTTTCTCTCCACTGTAAACCTTCTACAAAATAAAAGCCCAAAATCAACCTTAGAAAATAGAAAAACGATTACATTACATGAAAGCCACCAGGACACAAGTGTCGGAAAGGAAATGGGATTTTTGGGGGTGAATGTGTAGCTGCACCATCAACTGTGTCACTTTGAAATTTGTAAAATTGCAGGTTTTATATGTTCAGAAAGCAGTGAGGGGATTATGAATTTGAATTTTTATGTATAACTACTGATAGGCTGTAAGGTAACTACTACTTCTCCAGGGATTTTCATATAAAGAGAATAGAAGAAAATAAACAGCGTGTTCAGTTTTTGGGCGTTAAATGGTAAACAGGTGTGTGTTATGATGTGGAGGCTCAGCTAACAGGATGAAAGTAATTTTTCGCCTCATCAGGACCAGTGAGGTGGACTCACCCGCTCCAGCAGGAGGCAGAAGCTCTGGTCCCAGGCCAGTCTGCTGACGGGGCTGCAGCGCGTTCGGCCCACCACTCTGTTGTCCAGCCGCAGCACCGCGCCGACCTCCGCTACGGGACAGAGAACAACTCATCACACTGCTGCTGGGACGTCTGGGCGCTCAGAGGGACCGTCCGGGACTAAAAGGTCGTAGGTTCAATCCCGCTAACAGCCAGCGTGACACTGAGAATCTCAAAGTCACTACGATGCAAAAGAAAACTGAAACACAGCTGTGGACTGTTTTACATGAGGGAAGTATTTCTGATGACGACAGAAGTTCATTCAGTTTTTTTAATAAACACTGATAGTGAACTAATGCATTGTTGTTTGTATGTTTCTCTTCTTGTATGTTTTGTCCTCATGTAGTTGCTGTTTGTCTTTTCTCCCATGCGGATTATTAAAGTTAATTAATCAATCAATGTGCCTCAGGTTATTTTACATATTTTGTCACAGCTGCAGCTTCAACAGCTGTTTGTTTGTTTGTCATTTGTCTTCCGGCTTTGATTTTCGGAGAAAAATAACAGATGAACACAAAACTGTTTACTGTCTGACTTAGAATTTGCAGATGTTGGACTTTCCCAGCAGCATGTGAACGCAGTATCACAGTTAAGGCTAAAACAAGACAATTACCTAACAGCAGAAATGCCAGAATTAGATCGTCACCCAAATCTGATCGATCTTTCCACCAAACATCAGCCAAATCATTTCATCGCTCTTTGACATTATTCATAACAAGACGGCAAAATCCATTTAACTTCATCATTCTGTTTGCACACCAATAATTGTATACTTTTATTCTTCCTTTTATTTCCCACTCATAGTCTAATCAATGTGTTTAAATTGTCACCAATATCTTTACTGAACCACACAAGTTTTTTAATTCTATTTTATTGCTCTTTAATTATTTTTAGTCAATATTTTCGGTATTTTAAATGGGTTTTATTATTTATTTTTATTCTCTATTTGTTGTTTTTCCCTTGGTGAATCCTGTTGCTGTTTGCTGCTGCAACATCACAGCCTGCCCACATTAAAAAATTAAACTGTCCAAAAAATAAAGCTCCAAAAAAGTGATGAACAATGTAAAATTCCCACTCACCAGACGGGCCGTGCGTCCTGTCTGGTGAACCGTCCTCAACGGACGTCACACAGGTCGCCTGGTCTGAGTCTGTGTGAGAGTTCAGTAAACCCTCACATCCCAGCAGCCTGACTTCAAGTTTGCCTGAGAGGAAGAAAAAAAAACTTCATAAACACTGGAGACGGTGGAAAACATTTGATTTGGATTAAAGCAAGAAGCCCTTCTAAAACAGCACACACTCGCCATTTGTGTTGTTGTTTTAGAAGAGTTTGATAGCAAAAGGAGAAATCCACTCTGATCAAACAGCTGCTGGCTCGACACATCAATTCACTGTAATTACTTAAGTTCCAGAAATTTGTTTTCATTTAACTGAATTTTATTTGCCGTTGCTTCCCTCTCCGCGCTCCTTCCCAAGATTTCAAACATTTCTTCCCCTTTTTCGTCTCTTGGGGTTTTGCAGGAGTTTTTTCTTGCTGCTGAGGGTTCAAGTCAGGAGATGATGTCGTTTTTGTTTTCTATAAACTGCAGGCCTGTGAAGTCCTCTGAGGAGATTAAGGGCTCTAAATAAACTGGAGGGTGTAACAAACTGTTTTCGAAATATTGAGTCATGATCACCAGCTAATGCATTGTGACTGAAATGGATCTGGTGCTTCAGACAGAAAGCTTTGATTTGCCAGCGTGAGTGAAAACCTCCCGGAGGCGGGGAGCAGCGAGCCAAGCCTCTGATGTGTGACGTCACCTGGAGCCGATCCACCGGCAGCGAGACGCGTTCTACCTCCGTGTGAGCTTCATTTCACTGCAGCGCGAACATCTACAGAGCAGAAAATGTGTCCCTAGTGCAGCTAAATCGGCTCCCTCCTGTCCGGGTGTGGAGACTCAGTCCATCGTTCGCTGCCAGAGAGCTTCTCCAGGATTTGTCTCCGTGTTACATCATCAGCAGGCCTCTTTCTCTTTTTTTTTTTTTTCTCCTCACACAGGCAGAAACTGGCTGAAATCTGAACTGAACTGTCCAAAACCAACAGATTACATTTGCTGATTATGTACTGCCACAAGTCAGCGTGAGGCAAATCATGTTACAGCAGTTTCTGTAACTACGAGCGAGCAGCCGCGACACGACAGGGGAGGGCGGCCCAATTAACTGAAAAAAAAAAAAAAAAACTGGA
>OMLF01052430.1:0-24842 GCA_900302615.1 Holocentrus rufus
TCCACATTTTCCTGTCCTTTTCCCCACATTCAGGCTCCAGCTCTTTGGGGGCTCCATGCTGCCGGTGGCCGTCTACAGGTTGCGGATATCCAGCAGCTGGTTGACGATACGGAGCCTCCATCATACACAACTTCCTCCTCTGCTCCAGCACCACCTGCATAGGAAGAGGCTGGCCCACACCATGGATGGAGCCAGCTTGCTCACCCTTACCCAGTGCAAGACCACTGAGCAGAGGGCAGGCCAGTGCCTTATCAGTCTGAGGTCCCTCACCACCTCTAACAGCTTTGTAGCGGATATCTTGGCTAAATGGCGGCCTGCTGTCCTTGGTGGCCTGAGGGTGGGAGTGTGGGCGAACATGTGACATCTTGCTGTGGACAAGCATCGAATGTTCATAGGGCTCTTCCTTCAACCTGCTGTTTGGATGCAGGGCTGTGCTGCTTGAGAAAACCTCATGCTGGTTCTCATCAGGGTACTTCCGGATAGCTGGCAATATCGGGCCTGACGGAGAAAACAAACTTCATAGTGAGTACACTACATCAGAGTTAAGGCTCAAAAACTTTTGAGGTATAATTAGTAAGACCAGGAGCACAGAGAGATGATTATTCAGATCAGTATTTGGATCAAATGTCATGGAGGAAAAGGCTGTGTTACAGCACTAACCATGTTCAATATGATGGTAAATGTGGAACATTGGTTTAGAGAATTACGTTATATTAGTTACATTTAACCTCGCATAGCCAGCAGATCTTGTGAGTTCATTTTTGTTTGAAACCATCTGGCCACACTCCATCCAAAGCGTTCGTGGAAGCCACAAAACAGCCAGACCGTCTTGTCATTTTTGTAGCGAAACTCTACATCGATGTCCTGGTGGTATGTGTTGCAAATGAGTGCAGTGCAGCTTCTTGCTGTCGTCATCACTTAAACCATGCCTGTAGTTCCTCAAAGGATGCTGATGATTTCACAAGTCAATTGGAAATGAACTCCAGAGATCAGTTGACTGTGCCAGGTTAACTATGTGATTAAATTCATACAATGTGGATTTTTAAGGTACCAAGTTACAGTCCTCTTGAGAAAGAGACTACCTGTGTACATTTCAGGTGCTGAGGGGCTGAGTGTGTCCTGGTTCCTGGGACTGCTGATGCTCCAACCTACAGGTGTTCTTCCTTGCAGGGAGCTGATGAGCTGCTGAGTCAGCTGTGAGGTGGCAGCTGAGTTGGGAAGCCTGGTCTGAGTTTCGAGGTGCAGATGGCTATAGGCATAGGGGAAGGTCAGGCTGTAGGGGGCGCTGCAAGATACCTGGCCTGCCTTAGGGGTGGAGCTTGAGCTCTGCTCCCTGCAAGGGGTGGCTGGGTAGGGGGGGCTCTCCTTCCACAACCCTCTCTGTGGGGAGCAACTGGGTTTATCTGGTTGGAACAAGCTGCTGGACTGTTGGATGTCCAGAGATAAACAACAGCAATAATGATGGTTACTGTTTGCTAAGACTGAAATACATGAGTCTCATTCTGACATATGTATTGTACCTGGAAAAATGCTACATTAACTGATATTCACAGTATTCAGACATAAAACATGATTCTAAAGGCAGCAGTATGTAGTATGTAGATGAAACGATGAAAGAAGCTCTGCCAGCATAGTCAGTAACAAATGTGGGGTGGAGAGAGAGAGAGACGCACATTTGGTTTGGGTCAGCGGAACAGATAGGCTAAGAACAACGAGAGAGAGTTTAGTTTTTATCTCACATAGTTTGCAATTTTAATAATTCTAACTCGCATCTATAGTCAATTCTCTCCAATACACTCTCCTATGTTTAATTGCCCTGTAAGAGATGTAAGTAAGTTGTCTTGAATTTGTGCACATTCTCAGACATGGAAAAAATGTTTCCAATGAGTTCAATATTGAACGCAGTTTTAGTATACAACAACAGAACAATTTCATAGATAGAACATCATTTTACAGGACAGCGAATTTTACAAGATGAGAAACTAAATGAAACTGTTAAATTATTCACATTACTATTATTTACAACACCGGCATGCTTGACAGACAGTTATATGTTATGGCACAATATATAAAAATCAAACATTTTTTCAAAATTCAACAATTTGGACCAACTGTGGACCGGGGGAGATCAAAGAACAACAAAAGACATAAAACTGTCACAGTCAGTTTCTCTCTCAAACTCTGTCTCCCAGTAATTTTCCACTGTCCCTCCCTCTGCTCAACCACGCCCCCTCATCAGGCAACTCCACTCACCTGCTGGCACAGGTGCAGCTCATTGACAATCAGCACAGTATATAAGCCTCACCAAACGCTCCTGTCATTGCCAGATTGTTCATCTGCATTATGCGAGACTTTCCAGCACTTTTTGCCTGCCTGACCTCCCGTTGCCGACTCTGCCTGTTCCGGACCTGTTCTCCTCACCTGCTTCCTGGTAAACCCACCTGCCTCCTGTCCCCGACCACGCACTCTGCCTCAACCAGGACTTTGATTTGCTCCCCTGGCTTTGACCTCTCCGCTCGGCTCCGGTGCTTCTCCTGCCTGCTCCCCATTGGTACCTCCTGCGTGTCCCTGACTTCGGCGCTACCCACTCCTTGTCGGCTCCACTGCACTATCGGCTGGTTCGTCAGACTACAGACTCCAAGCTCCGGCTACAGCTCACACAGTAAGCTCCTTCCTTCTCCTCCGGGAGGCTAATGAACTGAACTGTACTGTTTCATACTGCATTTGGGTCCAAACCACACCCGTTACAAAAACAAATGAGGGTTTGCACTGAACACTGAAAGAACTGAGACACTTTATTTTGTCTCTGTCAAAGATTTGGTCATCTGACCTTTCTGAAGAATTTAAAACACACGACAAACAGTCCACACTTTCTAAATAATAAATACCATACAGGTTAGGAACAGTAGTACAGGAATTTCTTCAGCAGCAAATAATAGGCTAATTTACCATAAGATGTCATCCCATTTGCTTCATTACAAGAACACAGATCAATCAATTTCATTGGAACGACAAGTTTGAAGCTCTGAAATACAGTAAGCTTCCCATTTCAAAAGTGCCTCTCCTAGGTTATCTCCTCATCTAGACAACATTTGCAATTTCAATTTCAATGCATGGCCTGTTTTAAAATTCTTGTTCTCCACAGGTACAAGCAAATTTCACCTCAGAACTCAGAGCATGGCACAAGAAACAGGCCATCGAAATACAGTGTTTCCTAACATCCATAAACTGTGGAAAAGACCACTCAGTCTTCTATTTGTACTTCTGTGTTGATGCTTGCAATCTGCAGACTGCAGTGTACACCAGGCGTCATATTCCATGCATCAAAAGAAACCTGTCTATAGATACTTCCACTCTGTCCATGGCTTCAGGACTCTGTGAACCAACACACTTGCAATACTGAGAAAAACAACTCAGTGAATTTTGGCACATAGACTTTGTCAGAGTTGACTCACATTTCTCTGAAGAGGCTTTTACTATGTAGCTGGGGAACAATTAACAGCAGACTCAATCATCTTGTACAGTGCCTTTGAATTCTAACAATTTTTAGACATCAGATTGAAGAAGTATGTCACCTTTACATCCACAACCACTTTCTATTATTCAAACATTTGATCTTTCATAATAGTATCAAAGATTGCAGCTTGTGTAAATCTATTCTGTGCAGATGGTCTAAGTGGTCCTACGAATTACCCAAAAATACCCCTAGGTGCTCAGTTACCAATAAGGATCCAAACGTATCCCAAACCACCCTATGGGTCCAAAAAGTTGGACTTCTTCCGAAATAGACCCGTGGTGTTGTTACTGGAATCTGATATGTGTAAATTATTTTTTCTTAAACAGAGACCTGGTCTGAAGCGCACCCTAGAATAATTAGACCCAGTCTGAAGCGGACCTGAGGATAATCAAACCTGGTCCAAGGAAGCGCACAAACAGTGCCTGCGTGCTCCGTGGTTGTTGATGTGAGTGAGCGCTGTGAGCCAGGGAGCATGCAGACAGTGCACTGTGCATATACTGCCTCCATGCTCCATGAGTCTGCAGCTCACAGTGCTCACTCACATTAATTGTGCTATTGTCAAATAGACGATATGGTCTTTAGAACGTAATTCCATTTCCAACACAAATTACCAGTAGGTCTAGGTTAAAGATCAAAGAAATTAATATAGAAAAAAAAAGCTGACTGGGTATTCGCGGGTCCATAGGGATAAATCAGTTTCAGATTAGCTTACCCAATTATAATAAGACCCGACCTGTGCCCGTGAGACAAGTTGAGACTTTGGACCCAAATCCACTCAGGTCTTGGACCCGTGAAGACCTTTACCCCAAAGTACCCAGAAGTGTTCAAAAAGTTACCCAAAAGTATCCCATGGTGTTCGGTTACCAAAAAAGAACCCAAAGGTATCCAAAAGTGCTCACAAAAGCCAACAAGAGCTCAAACAATTACCCCAAAATGCTCAAACCATGAGTATAAAACCACAGCTCAAACAGTTACTCAAATGTATCCAAAGGTACCCTATAGGACCCACTTTGGATACTTTGAAGTAACTGTTCAACTGTTTTAGGTACTTTGGGGTATTTTTGTGTAAATTTTTGAGCACTTTGAGGTACTTTTGGGTACTTTTGTGTGATAAGTAGAACCTCTTCATGCAGTAGAATGGCAACCTTTTGAGAAATTTTGAAAACAATACAGCTAGAAACAAAGATATCATCATCATTTACATTCAAGCATGAAGACTAAATCAAGTCTTTGACCATGGTTGTGTTAATTCAGACACATGTTGGGCTCATGTTAGCCTTTAACTCTTGGGACTTCATGATGGTTCTTAGTTTAAAACATTGACTGTCCCATGTTTTACTTCCTAAAATATGAATTAGATGTTTCAAATTCAAGGACTATAAAATTGCATTTTCTACAAAGTTCTGCAGATATTCAAGAACCCATTTTCTGAGATAATTGCGTGAAAACTTTCACTATTGCTTACCCTCAAATACTATTTGAATCCCAAATTGAAACCATACCTGAGGATAAGGAGCAGTTTTGGGTTTGGTCTTGATCTTTACTGCTTTAGGTTTGAGTTGTTTGCGGTGGTCCTGAGAGGAAGCCAAGCTGAGGCCAGGCTTAGAGGCTCGACTCTGCTCTTCAGACAGCTGCAACTCCTTGCACTCTATGTCACTGTGTATACACACACACAGACACACACCTGTCTTTTAGTTCTCCACACTTTTGCTTTTAATCAGAGCACTGTCTGACAAGAGGACATTGACTCACGTGAGGACATAGTTAACACTGACAATGCAGTGAGGCCTGGAGGAGCGGCTGTTGTGAACAATGGTGGCATAGCTCTGAACCCACACCCAGCCTCCATGCTTCGATAACATGCGGTAGTACTTTGTGGTGACCTGCCCCTTAACCAGCACTGGAGGGAACAGAGAGAACAGGGTGAAATAGAGAGAATGTTAAATATGGGAGCAGATAGGATGAAAAATAGGTTTTAAAGGAAAAATCCACACTAAAACACATTAACATTCTTAAGCAACTATTGGCAACATACCTTGAATTTCTGGGGCCATTTTGTTGTTTGGTGGTATATATTGTATTGTACAATGTTGCCTGATTTAAGTAGAAATAGAGAATGCAGGCTGAGGGAAAGTGAGTTTAACAAAAAGTAAATTACAGTACCTCATCACAAAAACTCATCACAAATTGATGATATGTAACTGTAGAGTTTTCCTTCAGATTACTTCAGATTTTTTTTTTTACATTGGCTCTTACTTGCATGCACATTTAGGAATCTAGATAAATTATCATTTAATAATGGTAAGTGTGTGAAACTGCGTTTCAAGCTAAGACCCCACTTACTATACTGTACACCTTCTTCAACACAATAAGATATATAGCAATAATGATAATGTCAAATTAAGTTCTAAAAGGAAAAAAGGAAATGCAATAATTGTGTCTCTTGATGTGCATCTAACCGTCAGTGTATTTCTGTAGCATTGGAGATGAAGCCAAACTTAGCAATAATTATTTAGGAGAAGAATATCATTGTAGTTACACAACCAAGGTCTGTGTATAAACCAGCTCCAGCCACTTGGCTTTCTTTTTGCAATAGGAGACCAGAAAACCCATTAACCAACTGCTTGGATGTAAAAAAAAATAAAATGGGACAGCGGGAAACAAATTGGTAATCAATTTTCATTTTGCGATGGAAGAATAGAGAACAGCCAATTTTCTAATTTTGCATTGCCAACCTAGAAACAAAACAACGAACATCTAAAGTACATAGATGCATTTCTATTTTCACAAAGCAAAAAGCGGACGTCAAGAAAACTTCCATTTATTTTACTTTACTGATTGACAACCTATGAACGAAAATTCATTTGCCATGTTTCCTGTTCTATTTAATGTTGGGCTCCTCTCTTTAGGGCTGTCATTACTGGGTTTGCACTGCATGTGCATGCACAGCACTTGTCCTTGTCCTCGCACATTTATGTGCCATGCGAACATAGTTCTGCAACCCTTTTTTCTTGAGCATCTGTGTTCTACACTGGAGACTTAAAGACCCACTCCACTTAAAATCATGTTTTGTTTTTAGTGTGTTTTGCTAGATAATCCGCTGCTATAAAGTTACAGATGTGCACTGCTTGTCACGGAGCATTGTTTTTGCTTCACAGTGGTCAAAACACTATTTCCCTGTTTCACTCACAGAAATCAGGATTGATGCCATGTTAGTGCACTAATCTTTTTTATCTCACAGACCAGTAACAAATTGTAGCCTCGGTATCTCACTATCTATTAGCATATTTACCTAACATAGTTAAAGTTGACAAAGTTCACTGGATGCCTCTCTCCAGAGACTTTGTATGGATTTCAAAGTGTTTCTTCCTAACAGAGCATGTGAGTTTTTATCTTTACAAGGTAGATAATGTTAACTGTTATCAGAACTGGCTATAGGGTTTAGTTTAGTTTAGTTTATTTGCTTTTTTGACAGGGACAGTACACATTCAAGAAAATGTGTCACAATTAGCCAAAAAGGCTAGTTTTGTAGTCCAAGGTTTATCTAGCTAACATTAGCAACACACAGATTACTGATAACATGGTCATTCTGAAGGCTCATGTTTATTACCGTTATGCTCATTACCATTACATTTCTAACATGGTAGAGAGCAATACATGAAAAAATTACCATTCTAATGCATCCACTTGTAGGCGACCCTGTACAATTTGTGGAGGCTTGTGTGGGCAGGGTTGAAGGTGAACCGGGTTGCGATTGGTGGAGATTTGAATAGAGACGGGGACTATTTCCATATTAAATGAAGGCAAAGATGTAGAGCTCCATCTAAGCCATTTTGAGGCATGAAGGGATTTTTTTCATGGAAAAAACAAATGAATTTTGCGAAGAGATGAGTTTTTAAGAGTTTAATAAGTGCCTGGAATGGGTCTTTTAAGGACCGTACCGGTGGTTTTACATAGTTAGCCTAATATCTACAAAGTGTATATACTTTCATATACGTTTATTTGCCAAAATGTTGATGTTAAGCTGAACTGCCAAAGCCATTTGAAAATACTGTTTAAAATTGTTTCTGTGATTTGGGCATATTTTCTGAGAGTTCCCACTCCTTGTTATGAGATACATTACAGCTTGCTGTTAATAAATGTGGTGTGGAGGGGACTCACATAAATGATGAGCATATCGTAGATGGAACACATCGCAGCCGTGGACGTGGTGGTACAGAGTCTTCTCAATCAGGTCCTGAGGCTCATAGCCTGTCAGCTCTGCCACCCTGTCTCCCATAAAGGAACCACAGTGACATCAGTGAGGTTAATGCATCATGTGGCCCTTTACATTCAATATGTTTTTGTCTCCCACTCCTCCAATCCTAGACATCCATCCAACAATGATACTTCTCATAATGCTTCCACTGTTTCATGCTGCACATATTGCATAGTGCACAATATTGCGCAACAAGCACAGCATTCAAATCATCTGTAAGTAACTGTAAATAAATACACACCTTAAATCCATACATACAATTCCAACTCTTGCCCCATACTGGCCACTAAAACAGTCTACTTATTGTGTTGGAGCTCTAAGCAGCATGTTTTATAAGGCTAGCTCTACAGCCTTACAGCAACAGAAATGAAAGAAAAAGAAACCTTCAGTTCCATGCAACTTGGATTTCCAGGCGAACCCTCCAATGAAAATTACAAATTTGGTTTGCATCTTCATTTGGATTGTTCCATATGGATATATTGACATGTTAAAAGTTTCATTTGCAACCTGCAACTAATTTCAGGGAAGTTGCATTGTCTAAAGCTAGCCTAAATTGTAGCTGTTTTGCTTTATCATTAGGAGCCCAAGCACAAAGTGCTGGAACCATTCTCTTCTGCTCTCTGTCTACCCATCAAACTGATGGGTGATGTGATGTGTCCATTTCTGATGTATTCCCTCGGTCATCCCGATGTAGACTGGAGATTGTTTTAAAGTTGTGCCTCCACAGTAAAGCTCGAATGGAATGCCTACATCGGACCTACATCGACAAGATGCTTTGTCCAAGATGGTGATCCTAGATGTACAGCCTACGTAGGGCTGACGTACGCATGCTATCGGGGACAGTTTGATGTCCTACAACCAAGGAACGTATAAAGAAGGAAGAGAAAATATGTCACTGAATTGTCTTTGTTATTGTTTTGAATGGGTTCGCCACCTCTCCGTTTATGCCTTATTTAACAGGCTAGATCCTCGTTTCATTCATTATCGTTTTATTGAATGACACCAAGACATTTTAAGCTGTTATGTGCTTCAAAAAATTAAGTTACTATACTGAATCTACAGTGGCCAAAGGAATAATTACGTCAAGCAGATTAACACACCTTTTTTTTTAAACTTTTTTTTGGCACATCTGTTTTATTTGACAGCAACAGTGTGGATAGACAGGAAAGGCAGGGGAGAGAGGGGGGATGACATGCAGCAAAGGCCATAGGAATCAAACCCATGCCACTACGGTTATAAGACTTGGTATGCGTTCTATCTAGTGATCTAACGGAGCACCCCTAGGTTAACACACATTCTTTCTCTGCTCTGCTCTCTGGCTGTATCTCATGTTCATTCGTGCTTCTATCAAAATTTTCCACTGCATGTTTATGAACGACTCTTCTTCATCTATCCACTCACTCTGTAAATCATTTCTCCTACCTGGAGTCCAAGAAGATGAGTTTGAAGTCTAAGCTTGCCCGGAACATGAACATGTTGCTGTGGAGTTTAATCTCGGTGATGCCGCTGGGAGGCAGGGAGTGGCCAACTGCCACCAGACCCATGATCTGGTAACAGGAGTCATACAGTGCCATGTCCATCATATACTGACGGATCTTCAGGTAGCCACTACAGTGGATGACCTGGGCAAAAAAAGGACAAAAGGATTCTCATCAAAATACTCAGACATTCAAATAAATTCAAAAGGCATAGGAGCACTTGACATTGATTAATCCTCAAACCTAATGGTATACATCCACATTCAACTGGACCTAAAAGAGCTTGGCTCCTAAAAGTGCTTGCATCCCGAATCAATGACTCAACTTGTGGGTTCTTGTCAAAGAAGGATAAATCATGACATCAGACCTAGATAAAAATGGTTGAAAATCGATTAATTTAGTCTAGATGGTCCATGGAGGTTCAAGAATCTTCAGGCTTTGATTCCAGTCAAACACTGACTACAGAAAAGGTGCTGCCAAATCATAGGGATCCCTTGTGACTCAGTCTTCAGCTTATAGTGAAGGAGAGCACAGACAACATGAAATATAATTGGGTGCTGAAGCAAGACTCAACAGTCTCCAACCCTTAACAACCACTTCTCTAGTCTAAGGAAAGGGAGACATCAGATTCAGATTCAGAAAACGTCCTTGCAAATTGCTGAAAGCAACTGCTTGTACATACAAGTATGTAAAGGAACACTTAAGGATTGGGTTGATATGAACAAACTCGTACTGAATATAAAGAAAACAAAATTAATGCTTATTGGTTCTGTGAGGAAGAAGCAAACTCTGCCCTGTTTGCAGCTCATGATAAATGGTACAATGATAGAACAAACAGGTGAGACTAGACTGTTAGGTGTTCATATAATAGCTAGAAATGTTCTTCAATTATTTCATAACTTACATGTTAAAAAGAGGCCAAAACTGTTGATAAGCAGGTTCCAGCAGGTGAAAGACAGACATTTAGTCAGCACAAGAGCATCGAGAACAAGTGATTATGTTTCACCCAGGACTAGGCTTGTAACTGGTAAAAGGATGTTCTGTTTTCGGGCTGTGAAGTTATGGAATGGTTTACCTGATCTCATGAGAAATTTACCAGAAAAATATTTTAAACAAAACATTAGGGGTATTTTTTAAGGAATATTTGAACTCTGTATGCCTGTGATTGAGGGTATAGCTTTTATGTAATGTTATCTGTACAAGTTTTGTTGTGTGTGTATAATGCCATTCATGTGCTGTATGTTTTTGGTTTGCGTCTGTTCTATATTGGATTGTGTTTCAGTTATACTGTGTTTGTACTGTATTCTGTAATGTTTTTATTCTATGGACTCTTGAAAGAATACCCCAAGTGGGCTAAAAGAGATCCAAATAAACAAACAAACAAATAAACAAACAAACAAACTCCAATATTTAGGACAAAATACAATTTTTCCGACTTACCCACAGTGAGACAAGATGTTTGATACCATTTTCAGCTCTGTTATTGTTCTTGTTCCTACCATATAACTTTTCTTAAAATGACTCATTTTTTTAAAAAAGAGACAAGACATGTATGTCAAATACATGTGATACACTGTGTAAATAAAACAGCTTCAGAGTTGCTGTAAGGTTTATTTTTTCACTTTGACAGAGCTAGGCTAATGACTTTTTTACACTTTAAGTCTTTATGCCAAGCTAATATGAAATACTACCCATAATAACCAAACCAGTGGATACACAGAGGTGAAAATGGTATTGAACATCTTGTCTCATTCTGAGGAAATCGGAAAAAGGATATTTTGCCCAAAATGTTTGAGTATTCCTCTAATTACTTCCAGATGAGACAAAATAAATCTTACAAAGCACTACTAAGCTACATGCTGTTTGTACAACCTAATAGAATGATGCTGTCACAACTTACATGCGTGTATTGTTATCATGATCTAATTTATTCCTATGTGTATCCAATAGGGACATTAATGATTAATTGAGAGTTTATTAATTGCCATTAAATATTTAAATATTAACAATAATACTGCAGACAAGCACAATTTTGCGCACAGCCTGCCTGCCTACCTCTCATTACAAAATGTTTTAGGACTGAAGCCTTCATTTCAATCAATTGTTTTCATATATCTACCCTGTCTTTAAAGTCTATTCATATTTCATTTTAAAGAAAAAACCTTGAACAGAGTAAAAAACACATTTGGTCTTTACTTTCACAAGAAAAAATATAGTTTTTAATAGATTAATCAATTAACTGATGTTACTGATGAATCAATAAATTACATTTCTAAAAATGTGCAACCATGGTATGTAATAATTGTATTTTCCCTTGTGTTTTAATTATTTTCAATTGGCATTCAGTTTTTATCTTAAAATCATCTTATTCCCTGGTGCTTTAAAAATAAACGTGAACTTTAACGTCACTAAACAATACACCTTTAACCAGAGAGGAGGAGCAGTGAAAATGAAATTGTGGTGTTTGGTTGGCATTAAAATCTGCATACGCTTGGATCTACTGGTCTAGACTGGCTTGGAAAATGTGGGCGGTGAAAGTGAATGGTTAATTCTCTCTCCACCCTTAATAGCTACTGCAGTCAGTACTGTGCCACCAGTAAAAAGGCATAAATCCAGCCCAGCTTGGTCCAGCCTTCAGCCCTCCATGTGCCATGATGATGACAATATTTATTTTCCTCATTTGCTATGTTGTTTTGGATTGCCTTTGGTTTGTTATTCTGCAGTACTGACTTATTCTACTACTCTATTTCTACTTCTTGTCACTATTCACAAATCTGATGGGCAATTTATATCAGATACAAAGAGACAGGGATATTAACAAGAAGGGGAGGTTGGAGGAGGAAAGGAAACCAGAGAGAGGGCATATTTGAAGCACTGAAGCACTGGTTTGAATTTGGAGTGAAGTGGGATAGCTAGCTAGCTATATCCAACCAGAACTGGGATTGTCAAACATATCCAATTATTTAAAGAGGACCTGTCATGTCTCAAATGATTACAGTTACAGTTACAGTTAGCATTTAGCAGACACTTTTATCCAATGGGATGTACACATAAGATTTTGATACAACACAAGCAAGGTACTAGACGGAGACAACAACTAAGTTGTAAGTGCTACAAAGCTAAGCTCTAGTCCAGGAGGACATGGCTGCTGTGAGGCCGTGCTACAAGACAGTGATACGAGACGATGCATAGACTACATAGATGAATACATTTTGTTCAGATTACACAGTCCGTCAGGTGAGAAGGTGTTCACTAAAGAGCTTGGTCTTTAGTCTTTTCTTAAAGATTGAGAGGGACTTTGGGAGTTTGATAACTCATCACACCATCGAGAGATCACAGAAGAGAAGAGTCTGGCTAGAGACTTAGGGCATGTACTCTTTTGGGCTGGTTGAAGCCCAGACACGCCACTGTGTTCTGGATCATCTGCAGAGGTTTGAGTGCACATGCCGGGAGCCCTGCCAGTAAGGAGTGGCAGTAGTCAAGGCGTGATATTACAAGAGCCTGTACTAGGAGTCGTGTTGAATATTCAGAAAAGTAGGGTCTGATGCTCCAGATGTTGTACAGGGCAAACCGGCATGAACGAGCAACAGAAGCCACATGGTCCTTAAAGGTTAGCTGGTCATCAATGATGACACCCAAGTTTCTGCCAGACTTTGTAGGGATGAGCCAAGCAGAACTGAGCTGGATACTGCTCTGTTGTTGTACAGAGAGATTGGCTGGGATGACAAGTAGCTCAGTCTTTGACAAGTTAAACTGAAGGTGGCGGTCCTTCATCTATGCCGAGATCGGAGAGGCATGCCGATATCCGTGCCGAGACCATGTGGTCATCTGGCGGGAACAATAGGAGTAGCTGGGTGCCGTGAGCATAGGAATGGTATGAGGGCAGATCCTGAGAAGCCGAGCTCAGCGAGCGCGGAGAGGAGGATTTGGTGGTTAATCAGCTGATAGGTCAAGTAACAGTAGGACAGAGGACTGATCAGCAGCTCTAGCTGATCACAGTGTTTCCACTGAAGACAAGAGTGCAGTCTCAGTAGAGTGTCCACGTTTGAAGTCCAATTGGTTAGGGTCATACAGGTTGTTCTCAGAACAACCTCCCACTAATTAGTTGATAGATACTAGCAGCATGTTATTGCCACATGAAACACCCACAGCATTGAAAAGCCAATTTCAGCCAAATGATGTATATCACATTTATTTCATTTTTTATTTTATCATTATTTCTTTAACCTCAAAAGCTTATGTCTGTACCATTGAATGGCAACTTGGGTTGTCTGCTGTTTGTGTGTCTTATCAGAAACTGGCTGGTAGTAAAGCAGGACTATGTGAAACATTGAAGTCAGTGGTGCAGGATGCCCACACTGCCTTGGCAGACCTCCGCAGCCGCAATGCTGAGCAGGCCTTCAGCCAGGCACTGGCCTTACTGGAAACCAGCACACCCAAGGTAATCACACCACTGTCTGGAGCCAAAACATAACGCTGGATTCGCTAATGTTTTAACTATATTAGCAGTTCTTAAACACTTACATAACATTTACAAAACATTATTTAGGGCCAGGCAGCTGTGATGGTGGAGAGGTGGTGGAGATGCTGGATTGTGAACTTGGCTTCACACCAATAAACCCCTTCCTTCAATCATCATAGTTTTTGATAATGAAAAGAAGAAAATGATAACTGCAGGGTTTTCTTGGCTCAGGCTTAGGTTAGTGTTAGATTGGCGTATAGATTATAACATTAATCTAAAGAGATCTGTTGCAGGTGCACAAAATGTTTCTGTCTGAGACTAATGCACTTTCAGCTATGAGAATGAAAGAAAAACATAAAACTCCTACGTTTACTCCAAACTGGCATGTGTTAGTAACAGTGTTTGTGAACAGTGCAGTGCAGATATATTTCAGTTCATGGGTATAATGACATTTTTTTTTTTTTTTTAAATCCTATCGTGATACTGGTGGATTTATTCCACTTTGAGTATAGATGCTATGAGGAATAAATGCAAACAGGCATCATCTATTGCAGGAGTTGCATGCTCAGATGATACATTAAAGTAATTCAGTTACTTTTTGGGAGAAGTAACGAGTAACTATAACTAATTACTTTTTTAAAGTAACACTGTTAAAGTTTGAGAACAATCTCAGGGTTGGAAATTCGACTCCTTTGTGATGGTCACAGTAAGCTGTAAATGACTGGAGTATGAATCTACTTTGGAGCACAAGGCACTTTGAAGCCACAGAAATGATGGATTTTTCCTTTGCTTTCTCAGGAATTTGGACTTTCTACACTGGACGTATTGTTGTTGTTTTATGGCCGTGCATCAGCCCTGACAGAGATTGGCCAACCAGAGGTAACTTAATGACTGATGAAGCAGCAGCACAGGCTCACAGCGCTGCTAGACATGCAGTAATCTTGGCTTCTTTTAGCCAGTGATACCATTAAAAAAATTGGCATAATTGCATAAGATATCAAAGCAGTTTGTTGCAAAAATGAAATGTTTTGTTAATGATTTTAACACAGGAACTTGCAGAAGCACGGAGAGTATTGGAAAAGATCAAATCGTTTGAAGAGAGGACATTTCAGTGTCTTGTATACTTTGGCATTGGAAGGGTGTACCTCAAGGAGAACAGGTAGCTTCTGGCTAAGAGTACCATTTTGGTGTCAGTCATTACACTGTGTACATTTCTTAATCTATATCTCATACAACTTTTTCTTCTGGCAGATATCCATTTGCTCTCGGACAGTTTTCAGATTCCTTGCAGATGGTTAAGAATCAAATAACCCCAGGTAAACTCACCTGGCCTCTGACAAAACAGATTGTCAAAGAAACACAGCTAGAGTATTTCAAGGTATGATATCATTATTTGTTTATTATCTCTGATACATTATATATAAATATTCAAACAACTGCAAGGTTAGGAAAGAATGAAACAATGATTAATCCATCACACTGCACTTTCCGTTTATGTATGAATTTGAATTCATTGGCATTGACTTGCATTTTGAATTTTTCCTCAATTTGTCTTGACTCATTGAAAATTAGATATGTACTATTTGATTTCATTGCAAATCAACAATCCTGAAACTAATTTGTGCTTTGTGGAGACATTTTGAAATGTAATAATATAAACCAAATCAACTCACACAGACCAGCTGTGTTGATGTTCTCAACCCTTTTCTCTTCCTCTGCAATATTTGTTGCCAAAATCTGTGCCAAAATTGTATAATATACATTGAATTAATCTGTGCAGAATATATAAACTCAGTGTGTTTTCTCTTCTTAGGAGCTTCTGTTGAGTGATATAGAGTTGTGTAAATTTCCTCCTATACCTGATGCGATTTGTCGTCTTGAGAATTGTCTTGGCCCTTTGAAAGTTGAGATCTACTTCACTGACCCAGATTTTAAGGTAAATGTCAGCAACAAGATGAATCCGCCAGCCTGCAATTACTTAAGGAGTCAAACATTAAAAGTACTGACAAACCAATGTGCTTTTTTTGTTAGGGCTTCATTCGAATAGGTTGCAGTCAAAAGTGTATTGTGGAGTATCACATCACTTGTTGGAAAACCCTGAAGGCAACATCATACTCTGAAAAGAGTGAAAAGGTAACAGCATTTTTAAGGCTGCTATGTGTGGCGTTTTACTATCAGAAAATCAGTAGCACATTTGTTTTGAGACATCAGCATAATTATCATAAACTAAAGAGAAAAGAGCCTTTATGTTGCCACCAGTGCCACAAGGTCAGATTTGGTGGGAAATCTGCTGGGCACGGCAGCTTTATTTACACAGTACATTTAACACATTTTATATTCAGAGGCAATTCCAAGTGCTTTGCAGAATAATAAAAATCCAGAACAGATTTAGAAGAAAAAAAATTAATTTAGGGGTAGTTAAAGAAAATGCATAACGCCTCATGTTGCATCATGAACTTATGTACCTTTATGCCCATGTGTCGCAGGATTTCCTACAAGATGAATGTTTCACTCCAGACTGTGGTGGTCACATCTGTAGTATCAAAATCTTTGGTTCAACAGGCCTCATCAAATGTAAGGTAAGGAAGATATTTGGAGGTAAAGCAGAGTTTCAGTAGTCATTGTGCTCCTGAATCCCAGTACTGGCATTGATATGATTCCTTTCTCTTTTCTCCAGTTTGAGGCTGCCATCACTAAACCCAAGTGTCCACAGAAGCTGAGAGTAAATCAGAAATGTACAAGGTGAGGTGAAGCAAGGTTTGATATGAATCTTATATACTGGTCAGTAGTTGGAATTTTTTGGGTTCTGTTTTGTCATTTTTGTAACTGTTCCAAATCTGTACTTCTTTTGGTACCAGACATATTACATTTTGCACCAGCCTTTAATTTCACATAATAAAACGAAAGCTTCAACCGTTTGTTTGATATGTTGTGGCAAGGTAGCTACAAGCTAATTTGCTTTATCAACAAATGTAATATTGTTGTTTTCCAACAAGAATCACAAGGGCGACTATTACATGAATATCACAGATTTTTTTAATTAAATGATTATTAAGAGATTGCTATTAAGAGATCTTCTTTTAAAGTATTTTGGAGTAATTGGTGCTTGCAAAATTTGGTCAGCACCACTCCCAAAATTCAGTACCTATCCTTAGTGATGACAGATTGTAGCTACATTGGCTTCCAACCCAACAGAGTAATGCTGCCTAAGGCTAACAACACACTGGGGCATTATCAGAACCGATTTATGCCTCTCTGAAAATTGGGGTGTGTGCCTGGTTCCAGTCTGAGCCACGCTCAGCATCTGCCCTAAGAATATTGTGTGTGAATATTGTTGTGTGTGTGTGAATAGTGAGGTGGCTGCTGGGAAGCACTCGGCACTACATCAGATGTGTTTATTATTTATCAAAAGTGCAAAAGTGAAGAACAGTCTTCCTAAACACCGCCAACAAGGAAGGAATAGAAATAAAATGGAAAATAGAAGAATTTTAGTGTTAGTCTTAAATTCTTTACCTTGACTTGGTTGTTGAGTAGTGGTGGAAATATAATACCTAAATATTTAATACCTTGTTTTGGACAATTAATGTCACTTACAGTGAACAGAGATTTGGGGCAGTAAGGGGTAAGAAGGAGGACTTCTTATTGACTTTATATCCTGAAATTTTAGAGGATGCATCAGTACATTTTAAGAGGGAAGGAAGGGAGTGTTTTGGCTCAGAGACAAACACCAAGGCATCATCTGCAGATAAAAGCTTATGTGAGGAGCCACCAACACTGACACCTTGAAAATCAGGATGCATACATATGGCACCAGCCAGGGGCTCAACAGCTAGCGCAAACAGCGGGAGTGGGCTCAGGGTGCACCCCTGCCTGGTGCCTCTCCCAAGGTTAAAGGGTTGAGATGCATAACCATTTGTCACTACTGAGCCCCTGCGGTTGGCATACAAGAGACAGACCCAACCTATAAAATTTGCACTAAAGCTGAAAGTCACCCGGGTGGAGAGCAAATACGGCCACTCCACCCTGTCAAATGCCTTCTCGGCATCCAATGAAACGGTGGCTACAGGTGAGTCAGTATTGCTACTAGCCCACATGACATCTACAGTATTAGGCGTTGAATGTTATCAGCTGAGTTGTGCCCCCTGATAAACCCAACCGGATCAGAGTGGGAGATTACTCTCTCTAGTGTATTAGCAAGAACTTTATCAAGTATATTACTTCAACAGCTGATGAGACTGATGGGTCTATATGGCCATTTCTTTCTAATATCAGTGTGAAGAAGTTAAAATCCAAGGAAGACCGCAAGCTTAGGAGGAAGCAGCATCAACGGTCATCTGAAGATAAGCACGGTGTCAATGATGACAGCATGCTGGAGAAAGAAAATTCAGCAACCCAGTCTCAGCAGAAAGGTACTGTTTGATTAAGAACCCTTGAAAAAATTTGATGATTTGCCTGAGAAGTTTCACTGACTACGTTGACATACACACAAGAAACCAGATTACTATGGGTAACCAGCTTAAGGGTCTGTGTCCACCAAAGCGTTTTTTCCCATCTGAAAACACCCGCTGCTCCTCTGAAAACGCTCAGCTGGGACTGCTTGAGAGTGCTTTGGAAGAGCAGTGTTTTCTTCAGCTGAGACACTCTGGTTGCTCTGATACAGAATGTATGCTCCTAACTATGCAGATAATTTTCTTGATGTATTATTTTTCATATTAATGTTGCAGTAGTCCAGGCGTGTCGTCTGGTACAAACATGGATATTCAGACACAAGTGGTATTAATTTCTTCTCCGTTGTTGTCGCTGCTCCGTACGACTACCTGTAGGATGTGACGGTTGGTCTTTGTGGTGTTTGTCCCACCCCTCCTGCACTGTGATTGGACGGCTGGGTAAAAAGTGACATCGATCTAAAATCTATCTAAAATGAAGACATAGTACACAGACCTGCCAAGGGAATCTCAAAATGAAGGCATATCTTAAGGATGTTGATATCAATTGATATTTTCCCTTTGCGTCAATGATATTGGGTCGTTGGTCATTGAATCAATATATTGATCCAGATCGATGGATCATTACACCCCTACCTCTCTGTATGTGGACTGATAAGTGAACCAGGATGTGGCAGGTGTGTTACTTGTTTCCTTCTAGTTTAAAAAGTGGTAACACTGAGCTAAAATTATTCATTCAAAATGTTCCTGTCAGAAGAGGCTGATTGCTTGGCCTGCAGTCAGTGTTGCCAGGTGTACGATAATTATCGTATTTGTACGATAATTTTGCCCTCTGTACGATGTACGATCAATAATCCCCAAAAAGGCCAAATATACGATAATTCGAACATTCCCTGAATGTGTGGTTGTAATCAGCCTGCCGCAACTGTCTGCTGGAGTTTTTTGCGAAACCTGAAGGCGTCTGTTTCCATGTGACAAGTTTCTAGCCAGTCGTGCTTTTCTAAATGTGAGCTAATCACCCTGGTGCCTCAGAACAACGTTCATGATTGGCTGAATCGTCCGCCCCATCAGACAATCCAGTCTGGTCCGGAGCCGGAGTTTGAGCGAGGAAAGTTCCAAAAAAAAAAAAAAAACGAAGAAGGGGAAGAAGAAGCAAAGAAAAATGAAAGATCCTGGGGAAGAGGGAGGAGGAGGAGGAGAGGTAAAGAAGACGGCGGAGCAGGCTCAGCAGAGAAAAAGTAAGCAGCAGCATCATCCACAAACATACAGAAAAGAGCGGGAAAGCCAGTTTGCCAGGTGGCTGAGACCTGTTGCAGGGTCCGAGAGCAAAGCTTTCTGTCGGAGTTGCAAAACAGAAATGGTGGCCGAAATAACGGTTATAAAAAACCACAGCAGACAGACTTTCAGAGTCTGTCAGAAATCCTGATGAGAGAAAAATTCAGCATCCTGATTAATGAATCAACCGACATTGGAAATGTCAAAACGCTCTGTGTTGTGGTTCGCTTTTTTGATGAGGGCACAAACAGGATTCAGACCTGCTTTTGGAAGCTGGTGCAGATCTTTTCAGAAGAAAACCGACATCTTGTCGCAGAAAGGCTATACGACGAAATGATGACATCATTCACAGAGGCAGGCGTCCCACTTCAAAACGTTGTGGGGTTTGGGTCAGATGACTGTAACACCATGATGGGACGACACAACTCTGTCTCCAGTCGTCTCAGAAACGATTTGCCAGGGATCATGATAAATCGCTGCATCTGTCACTCCTTACACCTGTGTGCCAGTGAGGCGTGCAAGCAGCTTCCTCGCCAGTGCGAAGATTTAGCCAGAGACATTTATGGATATTTTAAAAACAGTGCTAAACGTGTAGCTGAATTCCGTGAATTTCAGGATTTTTGCCACGTTGAACCCCACAAAATCCTGAAGCCCTCCCAGACACGATGGCTGTCACTGACTGAAGTTGTCAGAAGGATATCCGCCCAGTGGGAAGCCCTCCGGCTTTTTTTCACTAACCAGTGGATTGAGGCCAGATTGAGAATATTTATCATGCACTCAACGATGAGTCTCTCCAGCTGTATTACCACTTTCTGGAGTGGGCTCTGCTCAAATTCACAGACCTCAACCAATATTTCCAGAGTGAAAGTGTGGTTATTACGTCACTGAGGAGCAAGATGTGTGAGACCTACAAAAATCTCCTACTGACCTTCATGCAACGGGACTACGTTTTACACACAGCTCTGAGTCAGATCCATTTCCATGACGACTCAAAGTTTTTGCCACTCAATGCAATGTACCTGGGTGTGAAAGTGATGCAGCAGGTCCAGAGGTCAAAATTCACACCAGCCACCCTGACAGATTTCTATATGCGCTGTCAAGAATTTCTCCGGGTTGCCTGCGGAGAAATGAAGAAACGCTTTGACTTTGATGCCCTCTTGGTCCACATTGCATGCCTGTCTCCTGCCACAGCGACTGATGCAAGACCACGAGCTGAGCATCCCTCTCTGTTGCCACTCATGAGAGTATTGCCACGTCTGATTGACTCGACAGATGCTGACCGTCTCCAAGCCATCGATGACCAGTGGAGGAGATTGCCTCTTGTGACCCTGAATGAAGACACTAAAACAATGACTGGATGAATTCTGGCACCATCTCTCCACTTTGGGGGACTTCGGGGCAAGAAGGGTGTTCAGGGAACTGGGAGAGTTTGCATACACAGATCAGGAAAACAATTGGCCAAAATGACTCTGGATAAAAGTTCTTGTATCAAATATGTGCAGATAAAGCACAAGTAAACAAGCTGTGGCTATACTGTAAAAAAAATATGAACTGTTTAAAAACAGTACCCCAATCTGAGATAAAAACACAGTGGATGCTAAGGAACTGCATTGAAAATGAACAATAGGGGAGTATGTTGTTCATTTTTCTTGATCTAGCTCACCTGAACACTCAGAAAAAAAAAACATCAGCAAATTTTAGCAGTTGACTCAATAGCATTCATGGAGTTCTGTTTAACTGAATATCCTCAGACATTGCTTCACAATAAACAAATGGGGAGGTGCCATAAAAAGGAGAACAATGTTTAAAATGAAAGAAAGCTCATCTCTTCTTTTTTAGGGAATGAATGACTCATTTTGTCAACAGGATTATAGTTGAGCAATATCAGATGAGTCAGTTTGTCAATAGCCTCTGAGGTTAAAGGACAGTCATTCAGAAAAACTTCCTGTTTCTTCATTGCCATATTGTACTCAAGTGTGACCAAAAGTCAGGTGTCCTCCAGAAAATAATCCCTATTTACTGAGTTGCCTTACAGTTGTTATTGTTGCATCTATGGCTTTTTTGACAGTGCAATTGTTGTGGAAACAGCATTTAATTCTTGATCGGTTCGAAAGGTTAAAAACAAGCAAATATTGAAAATCTAATCAGATATGACATTCATATGAACACGATCAAAGGTAATGCAAACACTATTCAACCAGTTGCTCAAATTAGAGTGGCATTGTCCTTTAATGTTCTGTCAAGCACTATAGCTGGTTCAGTGTAACACATTGCATTAGTCAGTCCATTCAGTTCTGTTTCATTTCATTTATTTATTTTTATTATTGATTTGTTATTTTGCACAGTTACCTCTTTTACAAGATGTTATATGCACATCATTTTAAGTTATAACCTGGCAGCAGGCACTTTTATGTTTGTCAGCATTACAGTCTGGGGAGTTTAGATTAACTGGAAAAAACATGTATTCTTGTTTTATTTCATTTGTTTATTATTGATTTGTTACCTCTAACCTCTTTCACAAGATGTACAAAAATAAATTTCTCTATGTGAAGCCAGATTACTCTTTATTTTCTTGTCAGTTATCATGAATACTGTTTCTCTCTGTCAAAAAAGCAAACCTGCTGCTATGTCTATTTCCTAACAGTAGGATTTGGCTCATTAGTTCCCACCCATCATTTGTTTAAGGTGGACACATTAGCCTAACGCAACTGTGGGGCTGCTGATCTATGCTGCTGATGAGTAGTGCCGTGAATCCATTCCGTGCTAACGCCACAAAGCCGTGAGTGCCTGTTATAGACGCTATTAAACACTAGAGTGACTATAGCGCATCAATAGACTTATTTTGGTTATGGCGGGTGTACGATAATTTCCCTCAAAATACGATAATTTTGTGTCTCTGGTAAGATAATCCTACATTTCCCACCTGGCAACACTGGTGAGTACAACATCAGCTAGCCCAACCTGAACCTGGAACATCTTAGAGCAAACAGCTGTTTGAGCCTAAACCTAATTAAAGTACAAACTTTTACACATTGCAGAATTTTTCCCCTGTGTTTTGGTACCCAAACCCATCCCAACTCTGTGTGATTAACAATAAAACTTCAGCCCAGCCTTACCAGAACCTTTTTTTCTGGGTTTCACCCATAGGCACAGTTTAAACTTCAAGGTTGGGGGTTCACAAAAAAAAAATAAAAAAACACTAGAGGAAATGTTAATGTGCAGCCTACGACTTCATTTACATAAAAAATAATCTAGATACTAGACTAACAGGTGCATTTTCATATCCTGACCAATAGGCCCAATGTGATAGCATTTCTTCAGACATGGTGAAAGCTTTATCTGAAAAGGCTATTTTAATCTGTCTCTACCTTTTCAAGCACGTCAGAGAAGTACATTTTAAATAAAGTATTACGCAGAAATTAGATGCAATGACTAATTCAATATTAGATCAAATCTAATCAAAAGTGCAATATCAAAGCAACAGCCTAAATAACATTAAGCCTGTAACCATCAGCAGTAATCCTACTACTGAAACAGCATATATCCATTATTTGGTCATGTCAAAAAGTCTTTCAAGGCAGTAGCAGTGAGCTGAAGAAGTGCATAACCTCTCACCTGTCATGTGTCCGCATTCGAGACTGCGAGTGTGTACATGCAGGCTACCATATTTTGAAAATTACACCAAAACTAATGATAATTACAGTCACAAATTAGTTTACCCTTTGTATTTATTATTATGCAGCAAGGAATAACAATAAATTATTAGTTGTGTTATTATAAAACAATATCAAGATAATATTTAAATCCCTACATGCATTTTTGGCTACGGCTATTAGAGGGTTCATTGAACCCACTGAATCAACACAAATTGCGCCTGTGGTTTCATCATATTCAGACCCAACCATAAAGCTCTCCTGCAAAAGGATTCACACATGTTGTGTGATGTTTAAAAAGGCATTCAGTTATATGTGATATTTTTCAGCACCTGTTGGCAACCAGTAAGAACTGAAACAAAACTGATAGAACTTGTTGCTGGATCCCCTCAGTGACTTACTGACTTACTGACTGACTCTGACTGAGATCCAACTGAACTGATAAAAGACAAAGTGTACTGGTGAAGTTAAGCATTTAATGAAGTAATTGTTGAATCACTGCTACCAAGTGCTGTTTTATGCACTGATCTCCACAATACACTCAATGTAGAGAGCATATGTTCATAAAGCCTAAGCCCTGGTCAACAGAGCAACATGTATTTAAAGACCTGGGAGTGATTAGGTGGCTCTCTAGCCCTTTTAGGGAGCCGTATGAGGGGGATTGTCATCAACTATAATAATCCATTATGCACAGACTGCAGCTGTTATTTCATCGTGTTCTCACTCCCAATTCGTCAAAAACGGCAGCTTGATCAGTGGCCCCAGGCTTCATGCTATGACGCTCTAGGTACCCCAGTAGCGTCAGTTTTGACCATCTAGGGGTGTTCAGTCGATATCAACGGTGGAGGTTACGCATGCACATAGGAACGAGACCGCATCCAGCCAGGCCTTTCAAGTGACCATGGAAACAGATGAGAGCCAGTCGCTCTCTTCGTTCACTCACTAGCTCGCTCTACCACCGCCAGTCGCTGGCGATCTCTCTCTTTTTCTCTTGTCTTTTATTTTTTATGAGTCAGGGAGCAGACAAGTCTAATTTCACTTCCATTATCGAACAAAGAGAAATGTCCTGCCCTCGTCCTAGTAACATCTTTGTACTCCCTAAGGCTACAATGCTACATGTAATGTAAACATAGACTCTTCCTGTCTTCCTGCCTCATTTGATTTGGCAGGGAATCAGACCCGGCGGCAGGCCTTTAGAATAGCTATACAGAAATAGCCAATTTTCTTGCTGATAGCCTCATTTGCTTATGTAGATCAAAGAATCATCAGTATTAAACTGAGACTTTCATAACTGGTTAAAAACTCCTTCTAGTTGTTTTAAAGGTGATAGATACAAGATTTGGCAAGATTTGGGATTTTTTGGCCCCATCTAGTGTGTCTAGGGGAGTACTGCGGTCCAGAGCTGCTCCAAGCAAATGAGTTGCCAGGTTTCCTCATTCTCAGTGCATTTGTGTGGAGCTACGGTCCAGGTCAAACGAATTGAGACCAGACAGATCCAACACGTCAAGCGATGAATCTTTTTGTGGTGAGTAATGAATTCATAAATACATTTTGCAACATGTAGCCATGTATTATCTTCAAAGATTTAGGTTATTTCTCTGGCGTTGTTTCAAAATTCATGTAACGTTATCTATGACAAAACAGCTGACTACCAAGCTAGCTAGCCAGCTACATGTCTAGCCATATAGGCTTGTATATTTATCTTAGACAACGTAACATAACGTAATGTTAGGTTACGACCGTACATTTCGTAC
>OMLF01052434.1:0-11864 GCA_900302615.1 Holocentrus rufus
AGGTTAATGCGCGGGTGCATTTTCCTTTTTTCGTCTCCATTTCTGTTTCAGACAAGTTGGCATAAATTAAGAGCAGCGTGCTGTCATCAGAAACGCCGGGAAGAAGTAAAGCCTGTGCACTTAACGCGCCGGCACGGTTTAATTTCTGATGACGTCCTTTCCTTAATGTGACTCTGGTACATTCTGGTTCTCTTACTCGCTCCATAATATTACTGTTTACCTTCTGAACAATTTAAACAATAAAATAATCACTTGAATTCCTTAGGATTATTACGTTTTCCTCCTAATTTATTCAACTGTATAAATTGAAATTAGCAAAGCCGCTTCATCACCTGCAACTGGGATGAAGCGCGCTCCCAAATTGAAATCATTTAACCGATTACAATTACCGGAGTTGGTTTTCAGATTACTATAATCGCATTAAATGTAATCTTCAGCCATGATGGTGCATTTCACAGAGGGCCTTTGAAGTTGCAGAAGCTGACCAAATGCTCTCAAAATGCCCCCGGTTCAATCTCCAGCACTGTGTCCACCCTTGTTGTTAATCTGCCCCCTCAGCAAGGCATCCGAGCCCAAATCCTCATAAAACAACCCTTTCGGCTGCCGTATTATCCAAGTGTCTTTTCGGAGTGCAGGAGGCTTCTACCGCCAATTTGAAACCAAGCCTGCAGAGTCAAGCATGTGTTCCCCGACAAGAAGATCCTCCTTTGTGATTACAGTAATGATGCCGGGGCAGCTCCGTGACCTCAATTTCATGTTGGAGACGTTGCCTTTTGTATCCCCGCAATAAAGTCCACAGTGCACAGGTAACTTTTTGGGCCGAAATCCCTTGGGCATGGGATTTCAGCGCTGAAACAGATCAATTCGGCCCAAAATAACGAGCTTTAAGAGACATTCAGCATCCTTGGAGCAACTGCCTGAAAATGCTGGCCATGTATCATGACCTTAAAAGTGGCCATCCCTTCCAAGCATCAAAATAAGAGGGGTTTTTTTTGCTTGTGGCCTTGAAGAATAGACCAGAATGTTGTTTTTCTTGTGTATTGTGTGTACATCTAACTGCATATTGTAGACAGGTGGAAAGGCTCCTGCCCTATGATCTCTATCTCTTTGTTAGAAAGGGTTTGTATATTTTATACCGTGCATGGGTTCTGACCTTGCAGGGGATATATAGCTTGAAACAGCAGGCATGGTAAAGCAGCGGAGTGCACCGTATTTCTGTAAGTGCTTTTAGCCCCAAGATGTTTCGATCATCCACGAGCCACTCACTGATATACAACAGCTGTAAACACTGTAAGAAAACCTGTAGGAATATAAAAAAGCTGGCAGCTATTTCTTATGGATGTTTATTACCTTCTGCATTAAACTTTGTTGTTAAAAAAGAAGCCAACTTTAGCTCAGTGAGGCATTGCTTGGTTGTTAATCATGATACCGATTCCATTAGACTTATAGGTATACATGGTCTGCGCTTATACACTAAATATATATGTGTGAAGCAGTCAGCTGAGAAATTTAGGAGTCACACTTCGCATAATGCCACGCTGTATATGAACCATTGCTTCCAAAGCTGAAACATTTTTTCAGCTGACTGCTTCAGTAACCTACTACAACTTTAAGGGTGTTGTCTCCCAAGGAATGACTTTGAGCCGCGCCTGTGTCGGCATCTCCACTCGATAGGGCAGTAAACATGAGGTCGCGTTTAATCTCGTATTTTTCCCGAGAAGATAATGGGGAAACCGATGCATACACAGTTCCTGCTATCCCACAAGCTATTGACTAAGTATTTGTCATGCAAGGAAAATGAATAGTTGAGAGTTTATCTCTATTTCTCGCCCTCCACACACCGTTGCGGTTGAATTGGTCCGGGCCATTGCCATTAATACTGTGAGCACCACTTGGAGTGTTCACTCGAGTTAGAAAGCAGTCTGAAGTTTCCCCTATCAGCACCAGGACTGCTATCGTAAGTGCTTTATGCCAAGCAGCTGTGTGCAAATATGAATGGTGTTTTACAGAACCCCATACATAACGCCCTGATTTTTAAGGACAAGGAGTTTTTTAATCATCCATTTATTTATTGGTTTATTTTGTAGCAGCTTGCTTGCCACACTGGCAGTTCTGTTTACGGAACAAGGGAGAGCATTAAACCTTCTGAATTCTCTTGAAAAATAATCAACCGAGCTGTGCAATAAAAACAACAAAGGGTAGCGTAATGAGCAAAAGGCTTTCACAGCACCATTATCAGCCAGTGTGGAGAGATGAGGGCCCTCGCACAATTACAAGTCCCACACTTATCTTGTCGGAGCAGATTCTGCAGGGGAAAGAGAGTGTGTACTTGTGTGCGTGTACGTGTGTGTGTGTGTGTATGTGTGTGTGTTTGTGTGTGTGTGCACGCCTTTAAAAAAAACAATGTCCAATAAGCTAACAATCGCCAAAGGTCCAATATGCCATATAATTCCAGAAACTAAGCAGGACGCCCTAACATTTTTCTTCTGATTCCAATCCCATGTATAGGCAAGTTGGTATCTCAGATTTGTGCATGATGGATATCAGGCCTTGTTAAGCATTATAAAGTGTTGAAATGTCATGTAACAGTGATGGATTGGGTTATATGGCATTTATTACAGCAGCAGCATCTGTGTTAAAAAATGGGCTTTGTGCCCAGAGAGAGTAATGGTTAAGACTTCGACCCTAGGAACAACATTGGTTCCCAGGGACAACTTTTGGGCGGCAGTATAGTTTCTCACAAACTATTCCCTTCTACACCGAGTGTGTCCTGTTGTACAGTGGGAGAGTATGCAGGTTTATATCCTAACTAAACACATCAGATGCTCATTTCAGTAATCGGTGAAATTGGCTGCTGTTGCCTTTAATTGGGTTGTAAGCCTGTGTGCTTTTTCATCGCACAGAACTGGGCATCTCTGCTTTAAGAGAACAGTGAGAGGGTCCCCTTGTTAGGTGTATAGCACATATTTGTCCTCATGATAGCTTTTAATCTGAATCATGACCCTATTTATTTGTCACCCCTGTCCTTGTTTGCCATCTTTCCTGCCACTATCTAATAAAGCAGAAATGCTGTAACAAAAAAAAACACCCCATCACTATAGATTTAAAAGAAAATGAGAGAAAAACAACAATTTACCAACCAGCCATGCCCCTTGTTAAATTAGACAGATTGTCCAATGTAAAATGTGTCCCTGTTGCATTTGAGTCTGCCTCATTTCCATACTCTGAGACCCTACTCATTCTTTCCTCTGATGCTTTTCGCTTACTGGATAAATTATTAAATAGACTTGAATGTGGTGACTTACGATACAAACGAGCAATTCATTGTTTTGTGCGTCCCCTGTGTGCCCGTTTGCATGATAATCAAGCGGGCCTGAACTTGAGACTTCAGTAAGGGTCGATTCATGTTTATCACAAGTCTTTAGAAATGCTCAACTAAAGACAGATGGAATGAGGTGCAAATAAAATAACAAAACTGCAAACAAACAAAAGCCAGCATTTAATATGAAAAACAATCTTATCTTTACTCATCAGACAATATGTACTCAATGTCTAGTAAAGTTCATTGGGGTACGTTCGTGAGAGTTTTCTTTAGCATTCCTTTGGCTTCAGGGCACAGAAATGTTCCTGTGTGGAAAACACTGCTGCACCACTTGCCAGGCAACAAGGAGGTAAATAGTTCATGGTTTGGGTGGGTTCGGTCACTGGAGTTCCTCTCACACTGCTTCGTAAATATCCTATGAAGGTTAGAATGCGATGGGGCCAGTGATGTACCGGGCCATTTTCACCATGTTCCGCAAAGTAGAAGTCTGTGCCGTTTCCAAACTAGACGGTGATGCAACAAGCGTCGGATAGAAGTGTGTTCTCTATTATGCATTTGTGGATGTTGATGAGGGATTTGGAGGACAGGTTGACTTTTTTCAAACTCCACAAGTCGTGAAGGCGCTGCTGCGTTTTCTTACCAAAGATTCGTCACGGGTACCTTGTGAGGTTCTCGGTGACGCGAGTTCCAGGAAACTTCGAAGCTGCTGACTCTCTCCCCTTGGATCCCGTCAATGAGCGTAGGGGCGTGGTCAGTTTGTACTTTCCTGGTGCCAGCGCTCGGCTCTTTAGTCTTGTCAACGGTGACACACCACGCACACTACGCCTCAAGGAGTCTCACCTAGTCCCTGTAGCCTGAGTCATCCCAGTCTGTGATCGGACTCATCACTTTTGTGTCATCACTAAACTTTCAGCAGCAGGATTTTATGTAAAAATACACTCATCTTTTCAGCCTGAATCACGAAGTGGGACTACACCAAAAAAAAAGTGAAATGCTGTAGATCTGCTCTGTTTGCTCTGTAACAGCAGTGAGTGTGTGCTCAGTCCACAGAATGCTGGACTCACGAAGATCTTAGATCTTTTGTCTCCCTCATGTTTTTTTGTATCTTTTGGCACACACAGATCACAGACCAGCCGGATTGTTAAACATGAGCATGCTGTGTGCAGTGTACTGACGTCATGTGATTCCTGGGTATTTAACTTTATGAAATTCAAAAAAGTTTGTCTCACTCCCATTGAGGGCCACCAACGCTTTCAAGTTGTGTAGTGCAGCTTTGAATGACGGTGTTGGAGTCATACATGGAGAATAAAACTGTGGGCTGGGACCTTGGGGAGCGCTGGTTGCCAATCTTGACATTCTGAGGCCTATTGGTCAGGATTTTTACAGACATATTTTTTAAGCATTTTATTCAAGCTGTAGTGAGTTTGCTCTTTTAGTTTTGTTTAATTGGCAATGTGAGAAAAATGCCATTCGAACTCAGATGGCACCAAATAACTGCACCAAGATGCTGTGACTTGATCCTTTTCCCAGTGAACTCAAGTGTGGATCGTTAGGTTTGAGAACGTAATCCCAGCCAACTGCAGTAAACAACCCCAAAACACATGGTTTTATGGCAATGGCTATAAGCAGACAATTCCTCATATTTTGATTGCTTAGTACAGCAAAATGAACCAACAGCAAAGTGCAGTCTTAACTAATGCTCTTATTCAGCTACAGTATTTCTTCATGTGTTTTTACCAGAGCCCCGCCAAGAATGACTCCACAGGTCATTTGTTCCTACGCCATAAAACAACTGACAGGAATGTTTCTAACCTACTGGCAGAAAGCAACATAGTAGAAGGAGCGACAAATGCCTGAAATAGAGGCGGAGGACAGATGGACGGGTTGACAAAACAAAGGACTTTGACGTTGGAGACCCATGTTGGAGTCCATCGTGAAGTGAGACTGGTGTTCGTTTCGGGATGTTTTGTTCTCGGTTTCATTTTGTTTGTTTTTATATTATTGTGACTATGTCAACAAAGGTCCTTACCGTAACCTTAACCCTAACCTTTTCCTAACCTTAAGCAAGTAGTTTTGTTGCCTAAATGTAACCAAAAGGCGACTGTTTTGCGAGTTGTCTGTGCACATGCGAGCTATGGCTATGAGACGTATTACAAGGTAGCAACACTCGACCTATGTGGTCATCTGGGTTGGAGGATGTGTTCGTTTGTACCTGGTATGATTAGAGTAAGTGTCAATTATATAGTTACAGAAACTGAAATTGAATGTGACCTAATTGTAGCTTGAAATACAAGGAAAATCAGTCAGTCAATCAGTGAATGAGCCAGACAGTCATTCACTAAGTCTCTCAATCAGTCGCGCTGAAGAGTCCACGTGATCAGAGACAATAACTGAATAGAGAATAATATGCAGATTGTGGGGAAAGCCAGGTTCTTAATGGACAGATTGAATCCTCAAGCCAGCAAGTCATTTCCCAATAGTGACCTCTTACAATCTGTGATTTTGTAATTGACATTTCCCCTCTTGTGTTGATCCTCGCTTCCAGCTAGTGGAGCTAATGACAGAGCAGTTCACTCAGTGCTATTCACACCATCCAATTCCTGAAAGATGGCTTTAACAGAATCATTTTGGCAGCCCCTGAAAAAGTTCAGAGATCATATGAGGTTGAAAGTAACCTAGTGGAACTAAACATCATATTTCTAAAACACCTTTTCTTAACCTTAATTGTAGTTCTGTTTATAAAAAAAAAAAAAAAAAAAAAAAAAATTCTGGCTGCCCGGTCCTCCTTTTGTAGATTCTGTTTTGGACAAAATATGATTTTATTTTTTATTTTGCTATAGGCTTGGTGAACTACTCATGCCATTTTTCTCTATCCTAAATAAAAGCTGATTGGAAAAATCAAATTTTGCTCTATTTTCAGCGTCGGTGAGTCACTCCAATTCAGTTCTAATTCAAATGAATTAATTGGGAAAGATAAAAAAAAAAGACAATACCCTGGATGATTTTCTGCATCATCACAACCAAAAAGCTCTCTCAGATGTGGGAGTTCAGATAAAGATAGCATAATATATACAGTCAGTCATTAAGTGTCATGGAACAGCTCAAGACTGTCATGACAGATTACATTACATTTCAATCTCAGGGCTCTGAATTTAGCTTCAGGAGAGAGCTGTTCATTTTCGCAGAGCAAGATTGATTAGATTGTCCCGGGCCAAGAGAAAAGAGGGTGGAGGCATAAAATCGGGCATAAAGGCATAAAGCCGATGCTTACTCCTATGGCTATGCTGCAGAAAGAGATATAAGATAAGCAAATGTGCAGTATTTTGATGTAAAGATAAAATCCGTGCCTCGATTGCCGAAGTTTGCCGCTTGCAAATGGAGACGCTCCATTTTTGCAGCACACACGGCATGTTTACTGTCAAACAAATGGCGAGGGCGACGTCAACCCTGCTGGCTTGGCACCGGCGGCCCGACACTTTTAATACTAGTGCCAGAGAGGAAATATGGCCACTGACCTAACATGGCGGCTTACTACTGATGGTCACAATGAGAAGGCTCAGTGTCAAAGCCATTTTACAAGCCGCGGAGAAAAATACACGCACAAATCAACCTCCGCCGGCATGCCAAGACTCTTTACTCCGCCGAAAGCCTTCGGGGAGATTTCCCTTTCTCGGCAGCTTTTCTCTTCCTCCAACCAGAACCAGTTAAAAGATCGGGATTTGATATGCTGTCACTCATCTCCTGCCTGATTTGGAAGACAGACGGGGGTTCAGATGAGCTACCGCGCAGCCGAGCCGATGTAAATCAAGGCCGGGGAGGAAATTCGGAGGCTCCGGAAGATTCCCCACTGAGCAGAAAGGCAATCAGTAGGAATTAGAAAAGGGGCAGGGAGGAGGAAGGAGAATAGCTCGGGGAAAAGGGGAATAAATTTAATGGCGAGTCAATAGGTATTGATTTTTATGTAAATTTCTAAAGAGCAGAGGAGAGCCTGCTCGGTCACGGGCTCTCTGGATGCAGAATAAGGCTAAAACAGATGAGAGGATATTATCCACTATCCAATGTGTCGACGACTTTTCACTATTCCGCACCTCTGTGTCTCTCTCTCTCCCCCTCCTCCGCCACCTCGCCGCTCGCTCTGACAGTTCCTCATTCACTCTCCCTTTTCTCTGTCTCATTCTCCCGCGCTCTCATTTTCCTCCCTCCCCCTCCTCCTCCTCCATCCCCTTTGTATTACTGCCAACCAGTCAAATGGATGTTGGCATATTTTAGAGCCCTGTTGTCCAACTCTCTCTCATGCGCAGGCCAAGTCCGCGGCTCAGCAGAGTGCAACTTGGCAGCCGACGAGACAAGCACACTAAAGCAATTAGCGTGGCCACCAACAGTCGCTTGGAGAACCGGCCGTCCGTTCTGTTCGCGAGTCAAATAGAGGGTATTATTTATATCCAAAGGTCAGCACCCCTCCCTGTCAGAGGATTTCAGATCTGTTAATGTGGGGCATTTACACTGCGGACGCACACACACACACACACATACACACACATCCACACAAAACAAAAGAAGTCAAAACAGAGCGGTGTTAAAAAGGGCATGATTGTGACAATGCCTCCTCTCGTGCACACACACGTACAATGGAGGTTGAAGCCGGGTGATATGAAAAGATCAGGATTAGAACAACCTCCCGACCACTCACCGACACACACACACACACACACAGATGCAGACATAGGTTGACTGAGAACTTACACCCGAGCGAAGAGGTCGGTCACAGCGCCATAATGTTAAAGGCGGAGGATTATGACAACCTCAGAGGGGCCGGGCGGCCTTGCTGTCAGAAAGTATGACCCTCATCTCACACTCTTTGTTCCGAACAGGAGGGGGAAGCCAAGCGGAGACAAATGACAGGGAAGCCTAAGAATAGTGCTGCGACTGCTGCTGCTGCTGGGCTACCTGAGAGTGGCTGACCTGTCGTGACGCGCTTCGTGTGAATGCACTATTGTGGGTGGAGGGAGAAAAAAAAAAAAAAAAAACACGTAGGGGGGTTTCTGTGAGGCCAACAGTGTAGTTGTGACGATGATATGTGGTTATTTCTGAGCACAAGAATGGGATTGTGGGAGTGGTGTGAAAATTTGCAGCTTAAAGTGTGAAGATTTCGAGTTGAGGCTACATTTTCATAACAATTGTTCCAACGGCTCTGATGGAAAAATTCTATGACTTTTCCAGATTAACTTTCCATGATAACTGTGTCCAGGTGCTTTCATGACCCCCAAAATATTATTTGTTCCCACTTTGTGTTTGCAGCTCAAGGGAGCTGTTAAATGATAAACAGCTTGATTTCCACTCTATTGAGACATGCTGTGCAGAAAAAAATGAAGGCAGTGAAGGCAGCATCATTATGAGGGGACCCCATTTATATTGTTCAAATTTGTGTGTGTATAAAAAGTGTTACTAATCACATTAATTAAGGTTCTGTGCCTGAATAGAATAGAATTTTAATTTACGCAATTAGTACCAACTGTGTTTACCTATTATTTCCTGTCAAAATGGCTGCTGTGAATAAAGTCTGTTGTACTGATTGCTTGACCTCTTACACCTGCTATTACCCACTCCAGGTGTTTGTCATTAGTATTGTCTGTATTGTGCATCTTTGTACGTTTGTATTTTTAATACCTGAATGACTGAAACATGACATCACAAATTAAATACTGAGCAAAGTGAAGGTTCTTTACTCTCTTGCTATTCAGTGAATATAAGAAACAATTTGGGAAAAACATTCTGATGTTCTTTTAAAGTGACCCATTTGTAAAATACCCCAACTTTTCCAGATAATTTATCAAATTCCTTGACTTTGCTTTTCAGCTCAAAATCCACAGATATTGCAGATTTTTTTCTTTTTCTTTGTTTTACTAATTATATTTTCAATTCTTAGGGAAGACCACACCTGATTTGTAGGAGATAATTTCTGTGTTGTAAAATGTGACACATTTTCGTAGCACACAGTTACTAAAGTCTCTTACCCCTGAGTGACCTAAATTTGGCTGTTGATGCCTGCAGTGCCAAAAAAAAAAAAAAAAGTGTTATCTCGACACCCATTCAGTATTACTAACTAAGGCAACCCAAAATCCAAAATGCATTAAATGCAATTTATGGCCTGTTGGTGTCCCCTGAGGCATGTCCGTGAATGCCAGAGCAAATTTTTATTTCTGTGTTTCAGTGATTATTCCCTCATTAATGATGTTACCTGTAGGATTTTCTGTGTAATACCATATACTGCTGTGAAAGCCTCCTGTAATGTTTTTCCTGCTTTTTAATTCGATGTAGTAAACAGGGTCTTATGCTTGATTGTTCGAAATGTCTCAGAAATCTGTTCTTGGGTGTAATGGCTGCAGAACTCAGTAACAAATAGCAATATTTGACAGAGCCTGATCTCCTGAAATTTTGCAAAATGATGGCCTACAATGCCAATATGCACTGTGCACAGAAGGGAAAAGAGAACCATGGCCTCAGACTTGGAGGTGCTGATCCTCACCCCGGCTGCTTCACACTCGGCGTGCCGACCACTCCAACGCAGGCTGGAGGTCACAATCTGATGAAGCCAACAGGACTGCGTCATCTGCAAAAAGCAGAGCTGCAACCCTGAGGTCGCCATACTGGACACCCTGAGCAACTCCAGAAAAGGAGAGAGTCCAGTCCCCCATCGAGGAGTCTGGTTCCAGAGCCAAGACTGTGCGTGGAAGTGAGCCCAACTGTATCTAGCAGGTAACGCTCAACCTCCCGCACAGGTTCTGGCTCTTTCCCCCCACAGAGGTGACACTCCACATACCAAAAGCCAGTTTCTGTACCCAAAGTCCATTCTGCAGGGGCTTCTGCCCCAACCTGCCACCTATGTGGCATCGCACCCAGCCCTTACTTCTCCTTCCGCAGATGGTGGACCCACAGGAGGGCAGTCCCAGTTCGCCAGATCATACTTGGCCGGATCAGACCCTGTTGCTGGTCTGGCCTCCAAGCCCTAGCCTTCGTGCTACCCTCCCAGGCCTGGCTCCAGGAGGGGGCCCCAGTTTCCCTCATATGGGCGAAGTGCCTGTTTTCCATGGAGACTATTCATAGTGTAGTAGAAAACAAGGGTGCTGTGGTTGGAGTAGAGTATATACACCTGACTTAAGATTTTCTAAAGTGAATGAGGTTTCTTTTTTTGTTAGTTTTGCTTCTTTAATGCAGCAATAATCAAAATTACCAAGGGTGGATTCAAGAGAGCTTAGAAATAAAAATACCACTTCCCTCCAGTTTCGCTCAAGTATCTTATGGTGTTGTTATGTAGCTGTAATTTAATCTCACACACATCCAACAACTGAGCTTAAATGGCTTCATATTGTACTTAGAACTTAACGCAAATACAAAAAGGGCTGACTCGATTAGTATGTCAAACTCTGGGAGGGTAGGAAAACAGCAAAATTCCCCAGACCTATCACTGAACTAGCTCTTCAACAAAATGTCAGATACTTATGGCATTCTCCTTTGTGATAACTAATAAAAAAAAAATGTTTATTTCAAATCATTTTCACCCGCTGTCTCTGAGCATCCCCTGAAACTGCCTGGTGCCCCCCTGGGGAGGCCCGCTTCCCACTTTGAACACCTCACTCCTGTATTTCATCTCTCAGAAAGAGGAGGAATAACACTCCCACCTCACCGGCAGCGAGGCATTCAACAACAGTCCAGCCGCTGGCAGCAGATCTTCTCACTGGCAAGATGTAGACTTATGCAGTTCCCAGGTAATTAGTCTATGGGTGTAGGTTTGCTATTTCCTTTTGTTTGTGTGTTTGTTGCCTCAGAAACACCCGCAGACCATAGAATAATAAATGTCCAACAATGCAAATTCGGGAAGTAGGGAAAAACCTGACCTATACAACATGCTACACAGAAAAGAAAATATTTCCATCAGTTTAGTTTGTCTTAAAATCAACGGAGCATTACAGTAACCAAAGAAATGTGCTGCTGCTTAGTTTGCAACTAAACCCTAAAATATCTGGGAGCAGAACTTTCTTCTCCTGCTGTGGGCACTTTCGAAGCGCTCTTTGTCTTTTATCGTGATGCTTTGTGCAAAGGAAGCAAAAAAGGGATGAGAGAGGCAGAAGATCTTTATGTAGGCGAGTTCGACTTTCTCTGGACGGAGAGCTCACTCGAGCTAAAGCTGGAAAGACCATTTGGATTCTGCTTTTAGGACTTGATTTGACACTTCTTGTGGGTTAAAGCGATCATACTGGACACCCGAAGTTCATTTGTGGGTAAACAGAGTTAATCTACAAGTGGCAATAGGGTGCTTTTTTACGATTTAACCGTATTTTACGTTAAATTCTTTCCTTGTGCGTCTCTAAATCTAACTGAGACTCCACAAACCAATTTCTTACACAACTTCAGATTTATGACGACCACTCTTTTTTTAGTGCGCAGAGGGCTCGGGTCGACCATGTCAGTCAATACCTGCAATACTGCTTCATTTGCAGCAGCTGTCGAAGTGACTTACACCCCCGCGTACGCACGGGCACAC
>OMLF01052435.1:0-11795 GCA_900302615.1 Holocentrus rufus
ACACACCACACACACACACACACACACACACACACACACACACACACACACACACACAGTCAGAAAATCTGAAATTCCCATTTTCCATGCAGATTTTCAGCGATTATGACATTTAGTCATTTTGAGTTTTAATTGCTAACAATGTCAAAATGTTGTGAAACATCTTAAATTTCTGTTTCACAACTAGAAGCTCTGCAAACTGTCTCATGGCATGGCAGATAAAACAGGTCAGTGAAACTGGGGCCACATGCAAAAACAGACTAATTCCACTATTTTGTTCAAACAAAAAAAATAATTAATTAAATAAAATGAGCAGAATGAGAATAATCTAAACTGCAGAATCTCTAAGGCAACTGGCATGTCCCACTTTGTTTTTTGAAGTTCAAGTTTTTCCCCAGAGCTTAATTGCATTTTAATGTTGTACACTCAGAAGTCATGATAGATGAGGCCCACATTTTATCTTACTGTTAGTTATATGCCCAAATATTAAAAGCAGTCTAACAACATAGCTGTGATTCGGTGAATAAGGCCACATTTCTATTCTCTTTGAATGGCCAGCCAGGCTGTTGGCCTACATCTCCACCGGGGAATTTATTTATTAACACAATGTTCCCACTGTGTCCTGCAGCCTGCTATTCTGAGTATGATTGGCTCTCACATTTTCTGTTTACCACACTCAAACTCTCCTCTCAGAGACAATAGTGTTGGAATCACATGGCCTTTAGGTGGGGAAAAAAATCACCAGGGTTTTACTGAGCTGCAGCAGTGACAGTTTGGAGAAACAGTGTGTGAGTGATGGTTTCTTTTCCATCTGCATAAAAATGGAATAAGGCACTTTCCATAAACTGTAGAAATTATGTTACAGAGATTACACTTGTTACAGACAATAAAAACTACAATTTTTCTCTCAGATGTTTTAAACTAATTATGCAAAGAGACTTCCCCGGGAAAGTTTTCTAAATTGGGGTTCTCTGGAAAAAAATAAAAATAAACTAGAAAAGAGCTAAATTTTCTGAAGAAAATTCGTGTGCTTGCTTCAGGTTGAAAAAGTATAGAAGAGTTGTTTTCAGCAGTACTTTATGTAGCTGAAGCAGTAGTTGCAGCAGTCCTTTGAAGAGATGAAGCAGCAGTTGAAGCAATGCTTAAAGTAGCTTAAAGTTCAAGTGTTTTAAGTTCAACCAGTTGTTGAAACTTAACTTAAAAAGCATCGAATGTATCAAAAAGTTGATACATTCGATCTGAATAGAAGTATGAAAATGCAGAAAATATTGAAAAAACTGCTGAATCAGCTGAAAATCGCTGAAGACGGCTGGATTTAATAGGGCCAAAAAATTAATAAAAAATAAAGTATGAAGAATATCAAAAATCTGAACAGAAGCACACTATTCCAGAACAAGCTGAACATTTTAAAGTTTGAATGGTGTCGATAGCTAGATAGATAGATAGAAGTATAGAAGTAGTTAGAGGGCAAAGTTTAGGTGGAAGAAGAAGAATAAAGAAGCATGTAAGAGTGTATGGTGTGCTGCTTCGCTGAAGCTGAAGCAATCACACAATAAGAAGAAAAAGAAAAAGCCGGATTACAACAGAGTGCTTGACAGCAATCACCCTAAAAAAAAAAAAAACTTATGTGGGCTTGACACTATTCTTCTTGGCTGCTTTGTTTTGTTGAGCACAGTTGTGGGTACGCAGCTGCAAACCCTCTGCTGCCCTCCTCCCCTTCATCATACTGTGACAAACTCCCAAGATACTGGTTTCACATAAGGTTTCACTTTCTTCTGGTTTAATCTATTTGATCCTAACATCAAGTTAACATAATTATCAAGCATCCTGAAATCACATTATGAGTGAAATCTAGGTCAAGTTTAGTCAGTTGTACTTGACTGATGTGAAAACCCAGTAAATTCCAGTAGAACCCAAGACTCTACATGAGAATGATTCAAAGGCCTCTTTGTGACCCACCCTGTGTACGTCCTCTCCTCTTATTGGATAATTACATTAGAGGGCCGAGATGGAACAAATAGAGCAGAGAGAGAGGGAGAGTCTGTGCAGGTAAGAGTCACTTCAACCTACTGGAAACCTCTGAGAACATCTAGTCTGTCTCTCCTCACTGGGAAAAAAAATGCAAGTGGGAGTTCATGGATCACAAGTAAATTTTTGACAGTTTGAGATCTTTATCTTTATCTTTATTTTTAATAGTGTATAGTGTATATGTAATTGTGTACACTCCACATACCTAGAGAAGTGATGTCTATAAACTGTAAAGCCAAAGCAAGGTGACTGCTGTGATACAACAACACCTTTACTATTAATTTAATGAAGGACGCTTGTAAACATCCAGAGCCATCTCAGCATTAACTGTATGGCTGCCCAAAGTGACTCCCTCTAAATAGACAGTTCTGCAAACATGTGAATGTGTTAACATTTGACAACATCCACTTTGAACATCCAGCTTGACCTCTGTCACTTCTGATCCTCCAAGGGGACTAAGAGCTCCATTATTCCATCAATTAAACTAATGTACAATTAAACAAAAGACATGATAACTTGGATAATGGTAGTAATTGGCTTCAGTTTTCAATTTGACATAGGCATTACCGATGTAAATCAATGTTTGTTTGCTAGTAATTCAAAACTTTAGCCTGCATCTGATCACACTACAACATTTCAGCCTTAAAAAATGAGACCACAGCTCTTCACAACAACCATTCGTCCATGTGGTGAATCTACAGTAAATAATGTGATTAGGGTGGCAAACTTTAAATAGAGTATCATGATTCCTGACTTGATTCAATTACACAGTACACTGTAGCCATGAATGAGCGGTGGAAGCAGCGTTTTTTTTTTCGTTTTCTTGATTAATTTTCCAGTTTTTTTTTAAATTGGTAAATCCCTTATGTCATTTATCACTTTCAATAAAAGGCATGAGGCAGGTTCATTTTGCTTTTCCGTGCTTTCTCCCAAAAATATATCCCAAAAGGAAACTTATTGACATTTACCCCCTTTCAAATTGTGCACCCACACATTGCAAGTTCATGCTCACTCTTCTCATCCTCTTTCTCTCACCTCAGTATCTTTGTCGGCCTGGTCTCTCATGCTGATAAAAGCCTGTAACTCTCTGTCCGTTTCTCGCCTCATGACAGGGGCGTTAAGCCTGTTTGTGGTGGCCCATGGGTCAAACGTGGTCCTCTGGATCTGCTGGACGCTCCAAGGGTTGCTCCTCAGAGGCTGTGGCCCGAAAAGGCTCTCCTCACCCGGGTCGCTGTCACTGGACTCACTGGATAGCAGCTCTGGTGGCCTGGGAGTCCTGGTGGGCTGCATACTGGAGTAAAGAGGAAGAGAGTTGTGTTTCTATTCTACTCAAATAAATGAAGTTCTATGGCATAACTTGACGGGGCAGGAAAGAAGTTTGTCTTACTGTAAAATAGCCTTCTTCTCTTCTCTGTTGTGTTGCAGATGGTAACGGCAGCAGCAGACGCTATACACAGCACCCATCGGCCCTTCCCAAAAGCTCTCAACGACGGGTGTCACTCATTCCCAAGACAATCCAAAACAATTGCTCGTCCTCCCGGAAGGGTTTTCCTCCCAATTGCAGGCTCCTCCGCTAGAAATCTAAAAGGTTTACAAACTGAAAAGTCCTCATTTGCAAATGTCCTCGATTAGAGGCAATATGATAACTTGTGCTGTGCATGCCCCTTCTGTCTGCCCATCCTGCCCCGAGCAAGAGGCGACAGTCAATTACATTATCCACGTGAGGCAGTAAACGGGACGACAACAACACCAACACACACACAGGACAGTTGGGGGATGAATGGCACATTTATTCAGCGCTGCATTCTGATGGTGCAGAGACATGGCATTCTAGCTCCATCTCTGTCGTTCGCCGGCTCACAGCACTTTTTTTTTTTCTTTTCCCATCAGCGTTTGTGGTATCGTGTCCTGCCTGCATTGTAACAGAGAGCATAACTTTGGTGTGACAGGAAAGCAAAATGACTTTGGATCTGACATTAGAGCCAGAAGAATATACCAAAACAGCTCTGTAATATGAATTTTCATACAATTTTATGACCCACATCACACCTCTCATTCACAGCAGCTGAACAATTCAAAACTGTTAATATATAACTGATTTTCTTTTCCTTGTAATTACATGTTTATTGCTGGTGTGTATTTACATATTAATAAATAACTAGGCATAAGTGTTGTCAACAGTATGCAGAGTTACACTATTGTGCTGGAATTGTCCATTTGTCAGCATGATGAGATGGGAGATAAAGGACCCAAGGTCACCTGCCTGCACGGAGGTTACTGCTGCTACAGGAGGCGGCTGGCGGCAGAGCGACTTCAGCTGCAGCAGTGAAAACAGAGCAGGACACTGAGAACTGCTGAGTGAGCTGTCTGAGGAGAAGTGAGAAATGGAGAAAACTACACTTAAATCATGGGGACTGGTTTTGTTTATGCTGATTTTAAATGCTGGTTTAGAGACTTCCAGCAGGTGAGTTGTATATCGAAATATAGCATGTCAGAAAGGAAACAAAACAAAAAGACCTGCAGGCCAGTTGACATAACCACATCATTTTGGTTAACAAATCGTGCCAAAATTGTCCTGAATTGTTTTATCTAAAATGTTTTATTACAAATTGCATGGATTCAAGTATTTGTGCAAACAAAAGTGACACAACCTCCCATAACCCCTCCTCAAATCACTTCTAATAGCTATTGTATTTTCTGTCTGACGGCTTTCAAGGATTTTTGCCTTTTGCATTTTATTGTGTTTATTATTTCAGTCTGGGATTGGTTAGAATAGAGATTTGTTTAGTTACTGTTACTGTACATATTCACAGCCATAGGTGGAATTTTGATTTATATATTTATGTATATAGGTATAAAGTGAGAGGTAAAATGCATTTTTAATGTTGATATTGTAATTTAGAGATTAAAGTGGCATGTGAGCCATTTTTTCTATAATTTACAAATCTCACCTCTCCAATTTCTACATGCAGTCCCTGCTCTCTGCCTATCACCTGTTGGGGCGGCTGCTGTTGCTACTGAGTTACACACACAATAAATGATTTTCGAAAAATAAAAATGCTTTCAGGGTTTATTTCTCATAATAATTTATAAATGGTTACTCTTTAAACAGTGTAGCTGTGCATGTGCACTTGTTAAAAGGAAAGCTAGTGAGAGAGGGAGAAGGTGCACAGCTGTCTTACGAGTTTGTTTAGCAACAACCACCCAACTCAGCTACTGGTACAGGTTGTTACAGGAAGTTAACCAATAACTTACAGTTTATACATGGAACTCGCTAGCTAGCTAAATACAGGAAAGCAAGCAGCAAATTAAACATTGCATTCTTAGTTCTCTGCATAATTAATGTTAGTAAATTGGGAGTTAATGTGTCTCACGCTCTTTTTTCGAAAAAAAAAAATTCTGTTATTTAAGAGTTTGAACATTATAATAATGCTTAAGGACTATAAAAAGTGGAGGGGTCCAATACTGCCTTCTGAAAAAGTGCAGGGGACATGTCCCTATATGTCCCTATGTGTGATTTCTTGGCTTGTCAAAACTAAGTAGAAAGTTTTTAACTGTCATATTTTAACATGTTTTTACCATGCTTTATTTCTATTATGATAAGATGTCACTGTCCTGCTTGTAAGCCATGTAAATCCAATTATGACTCTCTATAACTGACAGATCTCCTTTGAACGTAGGAAGTGTTCCATGGCCTTGGGTCTAAGCCAGACTATTAATAACGCATTGTAAAATATATAAGATTTTGACATTTTAGAGATGTAAGGTTTCTGAATAATATTGATGATATGAGATGTCTATAGTACCATTATAGTTATATTTTGTTTACATTTACAGTTTGTTGGAGGGATCTGAGTCAATGAGGAATTATGATTACACTAAATATCACCCTATGGATGAGGTAAGAGATTAGCAGCCTTACAGTCTGATCTGACAAAATGCATAGACAAACGTTCATTTTTACTTATTTATTTCTTTGTTTATTTATTAATTGTGATGTGATTATTTTCAAACCCAGATCTTGTAATGTAAAATAAAGGCTGGTTTTGCCCATTGTGAACTTAACTACAGTTACAAACTGCTTCAAACTACATGATAAAAAGATGTTTTAAAAGTCAAAAAGTCTCTCTCTCTCTCTCTCTCTCTCTCCAGATCTCCAGATGGATGGAGGATGTGGAGAGAGGGAACCCAGAGTTGGTCTCCTCTACTGTCTATGGACTTACCAATGAAGAAAGAAACATCAAACTGCTGAAGGTATTTCACGTCTCATCTGGGACATAAGGGCGGGCTGCCAAACATGTTAGACATTAATCCAGTGGTGTTTTACACACAAAGTGCGTAAAATGTGGGAAGAAAGGGCAAACAGGTAAAACTGAGAGGAAAGACAGTCTGTATGCTGAATTTTACATTGTGGGCCACTGGGTTGGATTTTTGGATCACAATTAATTTAGCAGCTTTTAAGAAAATCTATTTCCTATATTGACCCTGGTTGTGTTGTGCATCTCCAGTTTGGATTGCAGAACCCAGAGGGCAAGGAGAAGAAGGCAATATGGATGGACTGTGGTATTCATGCCAGAGAGTGGATCGCTCCTGCCTTCTGCCAGTGGTTTGTCAAAGAGGTTCGCCAAACACACACACACACACACACATGCGCGGGCTCTCGCAGGTTAAGTGTTTTAACTTCTTTTTACAATGTTTTTCTCCCAGATTATACAGTCCTATAAAACCAATGAGAAGCTGACCGAGCTGCTGCAGAACCTTGACTTCTATGTCACGCCTGTGGTCAATGTGGATGGATACATGTACACCTGGACCAATGAGAGTGTGAGTCTACAATTCAATTCAGCTCAGTTCAGTTTAGATCCAGGCTGTGACTAACCAACTGACTGAACAATTAATTAATTTTGCAAAATCTAACAACTAAATTCTGTGCTTCTGTGTGTGGTTTCCCTGTAGAATCGTCTGTGGAGAAAGTCCCGGTCTGCCCCACCTCCAAACTGTGACTGTTATGGTGTCGACCTCAACAGAAACTTCAACGCAAACTGGGGAAGTGAGTTGGATGTTCCTACTGAAGGCCGTCATAATTATAAGCCATCATTTGCCATAAGGTGATATTTATTTGGAATGTCTTGATAACCTCATTTGAGCTCAGACTTAGATCCAGAGTAAAAAATTAGACATTTTCTCACTTACCCTGGCACAGTCTATCCATCCAGATGGTTTCTGTGTGATTTAGCAAGGTTTCCAGTCTGCTGCGATCTTCCCTGTCTGCCTTCACCCCAATACACTGGAGCTGTCCAAAAACAATAACACAGATATACGACATAATCCAAGGATCTTGAGGGTGAAGAGTTTCATTCAGAACTATTTCATCCTGAAGAAAACCAGCAGACTGTATCCGCCCTGAATTCATACACCCTTTAGTGTATTTTAAATAAAACAGAGAGTGATGTCAAAAATCAATGGTTTACTAAACTGAAAAGGTCGGTTGTACCTGGGTGTCCCCTTGGTAAAGACCCACTGTTGCTGTGTAACCTGTGATTTTGTATGTTGTGAAGCTGGGCTGCAAAATGTGACCATAGCACAGAATAACCACAAGTTCACGCGTGATAATTATTCTTCAGAATAACTACAGGATTATTGTGACCCACCTTTGTGTCTTACCCTTTGAAAAACTTTAGACCTTGAGAAACACTGATCTATAGGTTTTCTGTCCCTCCCTCAGCGGTTGGTGTGTCACATGACTGTTGCAACAACACCTACTGTGGCACAGCGCCAGTGTCAGAGCCAGAGGCTAAGGCTGTGACGGAGTTTGTGGGTAATTGTGGATCTATCCATCTTTCTATCTATCTATCTATCTATCTATCTATCTATCTGTCTGTCTGTCTGTCTGTCTGTCTGTCTATCTATCTGTCTATCTATCTATCTGTCTATGTATCATACCTCTTTTTCAAGATAATTTTTGCTCTTATCTCTTTCTGCCTTGTCCTGGTCATTATCCCGTTGTGCCTTGTAATCAAGTCTTGACTTGATTGAAATGTACTTTGAGACCAATGTGAATTTGAACCACAATAAAGTCAGACTCCTATAACATTGGGAAATATATTATTTCTTGTATACTGCAGGTAGCAGGGTAAACCAGATTCTGTGTTTCCTTACCATCCATTCCGCTGGACAACTCATACTCCTGCCGTATGGGCACCCTGAGATATCTGCACCCAACTATGATGAACTGGTCAGTTTGTGTGTTGTGTGTGCTTTGTGTGTTGAATAATCAGACAGCTTACAACGGAGTCAAATATCTCATTAGTTTATTAAAAAAAATCTGAACCAGGTCTTTGTGGTCTGCAGGTTGCAGTTGGTAAAGCAGCAGCAGCAGAAATGAAGAAGGTGCATGGAATGGACTACACTGTGGGAACATCTCCACAAGTCCTCTGTAAGACACACACACACACACACACACACACACACACACACCTGTCCTATTCTTTTATGTCTTGTTCTTTTGTGTCCTGTTCTGATTAGCTGCTATTGATAAATGGCCTGATAAATATTCGCTTTGATAAGTGGCTTTGATGTTCTTATCTCAGGCAGTCCGACTCCAAGGATGAACACAATGTCTAAACTCACATACCATGGGCGTGCTTGTGGTTCAGTGGGTTATAGTGCATGGCATGTCGTGTGGTTGAGATATCGTGGGTCCTTTCTCCTATGTCACCCCCTCTCTTTCCCACTTTTCCTCTCCCTTTGTACTGCAAAGTATTTAATGACCTCAAAAATGATCTTGAAAAAGTCACATGCATTATTTCTTAGAGCCAAATTGGTGGGCATTCTCTCTTTCTCTTTTTAAATTAATAAGTTGACTAAGTTTTACACAATATTTTGTCTGTCTTTGTCCTTCCCTCCCCTCCTCCACTCCATCCTGTTCACTCCCTGCTTCCCTCCCAGATAAAAATTCAGGTTCCAGTCGTGACTGGGCTCGACTCGCTGGCATCCCATTCTCCTACACCTTCGAGCTGAGAGACAAAGGTGAGTACACCTGAGGAAAACATGTACTGTGTGCACACATCAACAATATCACAACCCCAGAAATTAAGAAAAGAATGCTGCAGGGCAACTGAAGAACAGAATACAGAAAGAGGACAGCAGCAAAAACAACGTACATGAAGTCCATATATAAAGTAACTAACACAAAATACCAACTGATAAGCCAATAGTGTAAATTTATGGTTGTTATAACATTTGATAATAATAATAGTAGTAATGAGGATTTATGACTGCATCTTGTCATTCACTAAATTCTGCGTAATATGAGTATTCTTCTGTGACCCATGTAGCTTCAGAAAAGGGATGCATATTAGAATATTATGTAATTGACATGCTTTGTTTTCAGGCTATATACCTTTATTAATAATTGGTAGATGATCTGAAACTGAAAATAGTCATGACACAGCATTCTTATATGTCAGTGATTTTAAACATTATTCAGGAAAACTTAAACACCTTAAAATAGCCAGCATCCCCTCACATTTGGGTCTTAACTCTGTCTTTAAAGAATACAAATTATATTTTCGTGTTGCAAAGTGATCTAACTAAATGATATTCCAGGTGAGTTCAGCCATTTGCTCCCAGAGAACCAGATCCAGCCGGCCTGCGAGGAGGCCTACGCAGGAGCTCTGTCCATCATCACTTATGTTCACGACAAGGCCTTCCACAACGCTACCATCCCTAGCGCCGCTGTCACCACAGTGACAGGCATCACCACGGTCTCTGGAGTTGCTATGGCGATATGGAGCACTATCATGGCCTTGTCTCTCACCACAGGGGTTCTGGTTTAGCACAAAGATGCAGCTTTGTCCCCATAATTAGGAGAATGGAGAAACATTAAGAGGATAATCTTTGACTTTGTTTTTTTTTACTTATGGCAGAGGTGTCAGATGTTTGGGTTTTCTTAAGATAACTTTTTCTTTACATTTCTTTGTAATACCATCCCTCAGGGCAGAATTGATCTTATGTGGACATTTGCTTACATTGTATTATCACCATCAGTATGTAAATCACTCAGATAGTAACCACCATGAAATACTAATTGCCTTGTCTAATTTCTGTCTTATTTATATACTATTACAACTATTATTGAACAAAAAATACTTATGTATGTATATAACAGTAAGAAATGACTGGAAATCATACTAATTTACAGATTGACAATGTCTATGACTGAAATAAAAATATGTACATTTGATGTCTTCAACACTTTCTTTTTTTTCTTCTTCTTTTTCCACAAAGCAAGAAACAAATGAACGGAACTGCAGCTGTTACTGCAACTGTTCAACATAAATGACATTCTTTGTGTCCACAGCAGGGGGCAGTATCGCCCCACTTTACACATCACACCATTTCTCATTCTTGCAGGCTACTTTGTTCAATACACATTTTAATGACTTCACTCTTTTGGTTTCCTTTAAAACACTTAAAGCAAAAGCTTTCCTTTGTTTACAGGGCACAGAGTAGAATAGAATAGAATAGAACAGAATAGAATAAGGAGAAATGGTTAGGAAAGATTAAGAAAAACATAATTCATACTCTTAAATTTTCTTTTTTTTTTCTTTCTTTCTTTTTTTTTGGGAGGCAGATATAAAGGTATTGTGAGACCATACAGCTTTAATGTGCCTTTATTGCATTAGTGCATCTCCAACTACCAAATGAGGCAGGCTTGAATCAGAAGCACAAACAAGAGTCTAATGAACCTAATGCTTTTATTTTGGGTTTAGTGACGTGATTGCCTGAGTTTTACCCTTAAATCCTGATCACCAACACGCCTGCTTCCCTGTCTTTTCTTTCTGCTCCTTCCTGCTTTGAATTCAGGGGTAAACACATCGTCTTGTTCGTTCTGTACAGCAAAATGTGCCCATATGCAGATGTACTACAGGAAAATGCGATTTATTACAGTCTACCAGCCTATTTTCCATGAACAGTATTTACATACAGCGGATCCCTACAGTGACGTTTGGTGTACTCTCCAGGCGGCATTGTTTCCTCCTCAGCTAACATCCTGCCGTTGTTCCTTCACCACATCTGGCTCTCTAAACCTCCAGTGCCTGATTGCTTCAGCCATTATTTAGATGAGGACTGAAAAACACAGAACACATGCTGTTTTCACTTCAAGTGCTTCTTGGCCACAACCAGTGTGCATGTGTGTGTGTGTCTGTGTGTGTGTGTGTCCGTTGTGACATTCCTATTGAAAACTGTTTTCATTATGCAGCTCTGCAGTGATTAGGTTATTTTCCACTGGCCCGTTCATTATATGCTTTGCTTATCAATCATGTCTCCAATTGATTACATTATTAAGTGACTCAATCTGGTAAAACTTTCATGAGAATGGTGGGCTTCGATAATATCAAACTCTTCCTCTGACATCAAACATATACCATACAATTACATAACGAGGTTTTAATTATGACATATAATATTAATTCAGGAGGCAAACTTTGCTGCACAGTCGGTCTGTCTGCAGATGTACTGATAAGAGATTGTAATAAGTGTATTTTTTTTTTTATGATTTTGTTTTATCATTTTGAGCACAATTTATTCAATCAAAGTTCAGTCAAATTTAAATAATTTATTTCAAAGCATTTCCCCCTCTCTCTCTCTCTGTTTCTCACCCTTGTCCGTCCCTCTGGGTCCTAATGCAGGAGAATGACATCCCTTGTTCATGGTTCACTTTGCCCTCAAGCTTTTTTGCCTGTGTAGTTGTGTCGTTTTCT
>OMLF01052440.1:0-26151 GCA_900302615.1 Holocentrus rufus
TCATTCCAACCGAAAACTCCACCAGGTGATTTCACTGATTAGTCCCTTCTCTCTGCTTGGGGGTGGGGTGATCAGTGAAATCACCTGGTGGAGTTTTCGGTTGGAATGAAAACCTGCAGCCTCTCGGCCCTCCATGGCACGAGTTTGACATCCCTGGCATAGAGCATGTTAGGAGAGGCCAGAGCAATGGTACTAACTCCCACAGCCATGACATCATTTTGTCTGCAATAACATCAAAATACCAAAGGGAGACTTGATCCACAACTGGGGAGCAACAATGTGCAAATCTCCGCCAAAGACAAAATCAGGCATATGTGCACACGGGTGTGAGGATTTTAAACCCAAGTGATGTCTTTCACAACAGCATGACAGCATTTATTGACACTCAGCTCAGAGAACAGGTTGGCGTGCGAAGATACTCTTTAAGCCTGGATGAAGCAGGGGTACATTCACTTTCGGTAAGTGCTTTACATAGGCCCAAGACCCCGCGGTATATAATGAATGGATATCCAATTGAGATGAAAATGGTACAATTTGGTAAGAGCTGTAACCGTTTGATTGTTCATGTGCTGTCTTTTATGTCTGTGCAAGGCCACACTGAAGCATCCGCTAAACAAGAAGTCTAAGGGTGAGAGAGCACTGAAGGTTGAGGTCTGTTATAACAGGACCAAATTACTGTTGCCTTTACTCAGTCCAGTCTCTGCTTGGAGTAAATTAAAAGGTAATTTAAGCTGACACTTTATAAGCGGGTCACACATCCAGATACGACAGCAAAGTCAGCTCTATTTTTTCCCAGCGAAATGATTGCTGTTACATTTACAACCACCGCGCGATCAATGGCTCGTCTGGCAAGTCGGTCATAACTAATGGCTCCGAAAACATCAAGTCCCCATTGTAAAAGTGGAGACATCGACAAGAGGTGTACTTAGTTGACTGGATTGATCAGCACATTTTGTTTATTTTTTTGAGAGATTGTAAGAGAGGAGAAAGGGGACGATCAATTTTCCACATGGCGCTTTTCAGTAGTCGCCTATAATATACGCCTGTGATTGGCTGGAGAAAATGTACGATCCAAAATGTTAGATTGCTCATAATTATTTTGAAAAATTGCAGCACTTCGATTGAGCCACAAAAAGTGAATCATGTGAAACATTTTCGCCATTGATTTTGCTTTTCTGCTCAAGAGGAATATAAAAGACTCTGCCATCAGACTGAACATAATGCTGAAGATCGAACATCTCCCCACAACAAAGGGTCAATAGGAACTTATCTCTAAGTCTATTGTGGTTATAAATTAGATGTCTTTTCTCAAGTCTCCTTGAAGGGAGCCACTTTTTTGATGGCAAAGTTTTAGCATTGTTTAAAAAAAAATGTGATTGGTTTTGTCAAAAGGCCACAGAGTCAACTTTTCAAAGTAGGAGGAAGTTGTTCGAGAAGTTGTTTAGAAGAAAAGATAAAGACAAAACAAAACAAGCCCTCGAAGTCTGAGGTTTAATATTTGGAGTCTGCAGAGTCTCGTTTTTTAACCGGGATAATGTAAGAGGTGTGTTTCATATTTCCGTCTATGTGAAGGCCTTGTGCTTCTCTGTAAAATTGAGAAATTTTTAAAAGCTTTTTCCACCATACCTGTCCACTGTAAGCCATGGCCTAGAATAGCATATACCTTGAGTGTCTATATTACTTGCGATGTTGAATCACTGCTATTTGTATATGATGCTGCCATGGCAGGGGCGTTGTGGCAACTCCATTACAATGGGGCTATAACATCCAAACAGCTTTAGTGGGCAGGCGCAGATAATTAAACGCCGATTTACCCTTTTCAACTGCACTGGAGCAATATTGCTGCTTTGCTGACAGATTGAACGCTCGCTAAAGCCTCATACTCTATGATTCAAGGCAAGGTGCCATGTGCAGACGAGGTTATGAGGAATTGGCCCAATTCTGGCGGTGATCACAGCGTTTACTAGGGCGCTAGACTGCTCTGGCTCGGAGTTAGAGACTGCTCAAGATGTATGTGCTGCTGCTGACGTATGTGGTGGTGGTGTGTTGGGGAGAGGGGAGACAATCACAACCCTGATCAGTCATCCAGACAGACTCTGAGATGGGAAATGACTGCTAGCGGGGCTCAGCCCACTGGTTATAGATGAGAAAGGCACAGAGTAATAATAGATTTCTGACCATCCTGAATCATCTATTGAATTATTAGTGTTATCATCCTTATCATGCTCATCATCTATCATCAGTAACTACTGAATCCCAGCTAAAAACGGTAAAGCATTTTTGCACTTATTTGTAAAAAATCCCAGCCACAGTCTTGTGACGTTTATTCCTGACTCAACACTCATACCTCTATATTTGGAATTGAAGTGTATAAATTTGTGAATTAAGTCCTGGTTATAGGGAATAGGACTCAACAGATTCAACAAGATTATCACATTCTTCGGGGAGCCATTCACTCTACGAGCGTGTCAAGTAAGGAACAATTCTCTACCCTCTTAAAACAGCCAAAGGTCGTTCAATTCTCATGTGACAGGCATGATCAAGGGGACCTTCAAGGTCAAGGAGTGCAAAGTGAGGCATTAGAAATCACACTTGAACACAGCTGTTGTAGAACCTATAGAGTGCAATCAAGGAGTGATTAATTTTCTCTCAAAACTCTATAATTACACTTGACCTTGCGTGCATTATATGCATCACTGGTCCTGACCTACACTTAGCTTGTCATCAGAACGCAATCAGGACTACAAAGTTGTTTTTGACCTATGCTAAGGTCATATCATTTGCATACCTAATGGCATGATTTGTATAAATAGTGACTCATACAGTTGAAGACATTTTCTCCCTCTAATTTTTTTTTTTATCTGAGCCATTAATATACAGACTAAAGGTGTGTGACAAAGCATGAAAATAACACGCATATGGTGGCTATAAAATGTTTGTTTGTAATCGTAAACACAAAAAACAGAGCTGTATTTTGAGCTCTGATGAACCTTAATTCACCCCTCTAAGTCAAAATCCACAAGAATTCATGTAAATAAAATCAAATTTTAGTTATATCTTTGTGCAAGTTGTGCAAGATCCATCCGCCATACACTATGTTTCATTACTCTTTCTGTTTTACAAAATGAAACCTGAATTTTTGACATGTTGGTACTACAATGTCAAATGCTAAAAAATTACAGCCATATGAGTATGTTTATTGATTGCAAAAACAGTGTCTTTACCATGTTTTTTCTTCAGATGCTCAAGGCTAATTTGACCAAGAATTATGAAATATGTTGCAATTAGCATCATTTAACTTTATTGATTTAGCATTTGCGGTTGCTAATTTTGTGGATGCTTGCAGACAAACTGCAGTACTAAACATGCATTTCAGTTTCCCCTGGTTCTTAGACTACTCCCCTGAAGAAGAACAAAAGATGAGGCTTGGTATTTAATCCTCAGTCATGTGACTTTCATTAAAGGAGCCAAACCCACAATTATTAAAACAATGCAACCACAAAGCCACGTTTGGAGAGACTATCCTACAGTTAGTATGAAACATCAGTATTGTAAAGGAAATGGAAGGAAAAGGTGAAATACTTAAATATTTCTGATCCACTGGAAGCATGTGAAAGTGATGAATAAACACAAAATGTCTACCAGACATCTCATTAATGTAAAAAAATTCTGAGCAAGAGTGAGATATTATTGCAACACTTACTGAGGTAAGAAAATGTCATGTCAAAAAGCACTGGTATTATCCTTTTATATTCAAGCAAAAAACCTCAATAAATGGGTTTACAGTAATGCAGTGCTGCTGATCTGTCCAGCCAGCTACCAAAAACATACATTTTCTTTCTGAGGGGTGGACTGGTGGGCGCGCTATGGAGCTAATGAAAAATCTCAGGAGTGGAAGTTGACACAACAAGAATGTGCTGAACCAAAAGCATATAGCTAATTATGTTTGTCGTTTATTTACATATTTATTTATTTATTTAGACCGACAGAAAGACCATCCGCAAAGCATCCTTAAAGTGTGTTTACTATCTCTAGGGGGAGTTCGTTCAGTGCTTCAAAGTGGAGCGGAGTGAGAGGGCTGTATCATGACATGCCTAGCAAATACTCCAGCAGCCAATACCCCAAAGGCTTTGTTTTGGAGGTTATCTTGACTCTCCACTCAGTTCACTGGAGTAGCCTATCTATCAGTGACCAAAAGGGAACGGCGGTGACAGCCACAGTACGATTAGCCGCTATGTCGGCTAATATTGCCCAGGCAGTTGAACAAGGCCAGCTTTGTTGTTGTTGTTTACATAGCGTTTGCCCATCATTAGGCTTGGCAAGGCTGGCTGCCTACTCCTTTTATATTAATTAAAATGAATATACAGTAAAGACTGCATGTGTGGCTCCTATCCAGAATTCTGAAGTAAGCCTCAATTAACCTGAATGGCCCTGTCTAACACAAACAATGAGAAATTAATTATATACAGCAGCCATCCCAGACAAGCTTAGTAGGCTCAAAAGTACTTTATAAATGGTTTAGAATGCATTTCCACTTTGTTTTTGTTTGCGTCTGCCAAATCAATGGCTCATTAAAAAAATCTTTACCAATGACAAATGGGTATCAAGAAAGAAACAGGTGTCAGCGCAGGGCACAGAGACACCGAGAATCTATGAGCTATTATTACTATGATTATCATCACGGACTTTATTTCAGTGTGAGACAGGGGGTATCATAATCTTGCCCAACGTTTTGAGGCGGGGGGGGCCCACGCGGTGTCTCGCCATGGCATGTGTCAGAGTCGAAGGTAATGAGGTTTTCCTTCATGTGTGGCTGGAGGGAGATTGAGGTTTGTCACAACTGATGTCAGCTTTATTATTTTTGCTTGACACAACAGCTCACAAGTAGGAAATATTGCACGAACAGCAGACATTCATCTCTGACACATCACGCAGGATCTTGGCTTGAGGATGACGTGCATTCCTACACACACACACGGAGACACACACACACAGACACACACACAACTTCTTAATGCGTGTGCTAATTTAAAAAGTGTGTTCGAATTTGTGCACAATACAGTGATCCCCTGACTTTCATGTTATCACATTGGCAGTTATGAGTAATTGCACCCTGCAGCAGTCCCTACTGCTGGACAACTTTTAATTATGTTACAAAGTGCAATGCTCTCCTGCATTAATGTCTCCACTGGAATCGTGAATTACTATATTCACTAGCAGATTGTACAAGGACTGGTGCTCCTCAATTATAAAAAAACACCCCTCCTTTTCATTGTTGATGTTTATGAATCTTATGAGATCATCTCTTACCATGCTATTTGCTGGGATTGCCCTCTCCTTAACGAAGGTAAAAAATAATAAGCAGCCAAGCTATGGAATGCATACAGGAACTGGAAAGCAACCGAGGAGCTAAAATCTTTTCAAAGAAAGAGAAAAGCAGCAGTGACAAGACGAATAAATGAACCAACTGCAAAGTATTCCTTGGGCACCGTGGATCATTTATGTCTTGTATGGCCTATGTCTAGAGCAGCTCTCCCTCTGGAGATGAATGTGTGTGCGCTGTCCGTCATCATAGAACCAGATGAGTGTGAAGTGAAGCACACTCCAACCGGCAGCATGTCACTCGCAGCTTCATGTTGGGCAAGTCCCTCTATTGACTGTTGTCACGCTTGAGTCAAGGAGCACCCACAGGCGTGATTGCTTCTCAACCCGCTCTGACCAATATATAAAGAGCTGTGGCTAAACCAATGTGGCCATTTGTGGCAACAAGACAAGGGTCAAAGGTACCCTGTGGACCTGCTGTACCTGAGTCAACACATCACAATATAAACTGTGGGAAATGGATTTGAAGGGCACCTTAACTGCTGCAATACTACCTTAACAGGAAAATAAGGAAATAGTGGATATTTGGGGGTTCAACATTTGTGCTCTTTTTCCCCCTCATACAGCTTTTGAAGACTAAGACTTCCTTTTGAAGCTTTTTCATTTTATATTTATATGATTTAATTTATATATATCTTATCTCTTCATATTTGTAGTCTGAATCAATTCTAAATCTATCTAACTATCTATCTATCTATCTATCTATCTATCTATATCTATGTGTGTGTGTATGTTTGTTTGAAAATGAATGATTCAGATGAGTAGCAAGCAGCAGCTGAGAAGTTTCTCTTTCATGAAACATGATATTTAGCAGGCATAGTAATGTCAGCCGGCAAATCCCGTTCATTATGCGCCTCACATACCGAAATGGATTGGCACCAGATGAAGTTCCATTTAAAACTTTGCAAGAGGAGCTCATTTATGTCACCAGTTTATCAGATACCTATCGGGTTGGATAGCTTAGAGAAGCAGCTCAAAAATGTGCGCTATTTCAATAATGAGTCTCTCTTATTTGTGTCTGGCTTTTTGCCCCCAGAATTTGTTAATCAGCTCGGATGCTCAGCGATATGAAGACCAATATACCGGAGAGAATTTAAGGCATAACTGATGAGATAGCAAGATGATGGAACCTTTGAAGGTGTTGTGAGTCTGATGATATCCAGTCTGTTGAGTTGTGACATAAATATTTTGCAGCTTGTTTGGTATTATACTTGGCAAAGAGTGATAATTTACAGACATTTCATTAGATATTTAAATAATGCTGGTTACAAGGCATTAAGTTTGGTGTATCTTCTTGTTTCAGCATTTAACACCTATTTAATGCTTAACCGATTATTCCTCCATATTTTAAATACAGCAGAAAATGACATGATACCTGCTGAAGTAATCACCGACTGAGTATAAAAAAGCACTACAACAAGAGAAAGAGGTCATTTGGAAACCTGCTTTTTCAATCAATGCCCATCGCACCGTGCTGGCTTAATCAAAGATCTTGTATGTGGATAATCGCTACAAGTGAACCTTGCCTGGCTGATATTTGCATATATTGAGTTACAGGAGTCAGTCTCACTCAGACTCTGGCCGGTGGATCACCTATTTGTGATGTTATCTGCAAGGGGCTGAAAACATCAAAAGGACTACAAATGCTCGCATCAAACCATCACACACATCAGTGGAGTAATGCGTAATGGAAGGCTGCCATGCATTTTCAACTCAACCTTAGAGTTCATTTGATTAATATGGATATAGAATATATTTAAATACTGATTTAGAAGTAATATCATGAAGATCAATTATGATATTACAATTATTTGAAAAAGGCAGTGTCTGTTTGTACCTGGATCAGAACAGCCAAACCACAATGGTTCGGCTATTTACACCCACAAAAAACAGCAGTAAACACTGTGTTGCATGCATGGTTGCACTTAACTTCATGACCTAAGTTGATAGCTACGTCCCTCAATGGCTCCAAAGGAGGACAGAAATATCATCTCCTACAGTTAATTGAAATACTCCGCTGTGCTATGTGTGGCCACATAGCTCTATTAAGTTTTTAATGACCATGAATAGGGCAAAATGCTAAATGGTTTTACTTCAGTTTTAGTCCAGTAACAAATTTGTCCACTAATTGTATAATAATAAGTATTATGCTCAATTTTCAGTTTCAGATAAAAAACAATCATTCAAAAACAGTCGGTGTTCCACCTTGGATGCAAATAGCCACTTTGCCTATCCACCCTGGGTGGCATTGTTGGCTACTGACACCTGGGTGCTAAAAGCATCCGCTTTCCAAAAAAGGGATAATGTGCAAACATTTGATCTATTATCAGAGAGACTTTGGATATTTACTTACCATTATAGCTGGATATTTGCAAGGACCTCACAATACAATTTGAATCATGACATGTGTCACAATACATTGCAATACTCAGTAATGACTGAAAATGTCTAAAAAGATCTTAAAGCACAACCCACTGCATAATACCTGGGTAGACCTATAAAATATGTAACATATGATAGATTGTGTGACAAAATAACTACAAACAATTTCATTTGAAATATCCATTCCAGTTTAGTAAAACAGAATTGGCACAATTCACTTACTTAAAGCACATGCACTAAAATATAGATGTTAACATCATACGAAACTGAAGTGCATAAATGATACATATCAATACAAGAGGTGAGAGAATCAATAGAGTGCTGCTAAAAATAACATCAGGATACTCACTATCGTTAATTTTTTGCACAGCTCTACTAGCTCTACCATTACATAAGCTACAAAAATATGTTGTACAGACTAAGCACCATTGAAAGGCTTAACAAAACGACTGATGGCAACATTGATCGAAATAAATAAATAACAGATCTTGCGTGAGGTAATGCCGTAGACATTAGAAACTTTTCCTCTTGAAAACAGATGCAGCTCCCACCGGTGCTCCCATTGCTGGAGAAATCTGGTCCTCACATCTAAGCTTCTTAGATTCTGCTGTGCTGTTACGAAAATCTCTCTGAAGATAATCATCATGGACCACTACAGCTCTCGTGGGAATTAATTAACCTATATCAATCCCTTGAAGGCCCTTTGGGAGGCTTTGCCATCCAGAGGTGCCTCTTTATTTATACAGTCAATAAGAAGGAATGACCTGACATAAATGTAATATTAGCCTCATTTGTTCAAAATGCAATGTCTAATGAAGCACAATGTCTGAATAGTACTTTTGAAATCTTAATTCATCTTGCCTAATCATCATCTGAAGTGGCCTATTGCTTCCGATGAGTGAGCAGAGTGCTATGCTACGTTGTACATGTCCTTTTTGTCCTGATTTATAATCCAGGGTTTGGTATTATAACTACTTTTATTTATTTGAATCCATTCCTTTTCCACTGTCAGGGTGGGAGAGCTGCAGTTTCAATTGAACATCCTCCATTTTGTACGGTAAACCACAGAGTGCCATGCTCTGGCTACATCAGGGAGCAGCCTTGAAGACTGGAGCTTCAACTCAAAGATGAGACATTTAAGTGTTTCACCACCGGGAGGTTGCAAAAGTCTAATTAGCCACTGTGTCTGCTCTGTCAGCGATGGTAGACCTGTACAAGGCCCTTCCTTCCTCTGCCAAGTGAGCTCCAATATAGCTCCATATTACTATGTCAAGCACAACTGCGCCTGTTTCCTGCGTGCTCGCTCGCTTTTCCCCATGGGAACCCTTCTGAGAAGAGAATACAGCAATTATCTACGGACTGCAAAGTGAAAGGTGAAGGGATTTGTATTTACCAGCCAGTGAGTGGTTAATGACAATACAATATGCTGGAATTATGAGGATTAGAGGCCAGGGATTTGTGTAGAGTCGATGGAATTTCAATCAACACTTTAGAAGAAAACCTACCTCGGTAAATTGAAAGACTTTTGGGGGGTGGGAAATAAGCTGTGCGAGTGGACCTTCGAGAACTGTGGAGAGGTGTGTGTCTTACTCATGTTGTTCATATGTATTTTTTTTTGCTTTTCGAGTGAGCTGTTGTCTGTCTGCTACAACTTCTGCCAGTGGAGGCAAATGCTGAATGCTCTCTGTAAAAATCTCTAATCAAGTCAAGTTTATTTGTACAGCCCTTAATCACAGTTACAGTCTCAGAGGGTTTCACAACGTCTACACAATGCAACAACAAATGAATACAACACTCTACAACCTAAAACCTTCAGCGAGAACAAGGGGAAACTCCTACGAAAATCTAATTAGCAGGGGGAAAAAAGCATCAGACACCATGGGAATGGCCTGAGGGAGCTCACCCGGCGCCTCAATGACAATTTGGTCACCTTCTTCATTGTTGTCATCAGGGTCATCATGGGAACAACGCCTGGTGCGCTCATGTGTAAAATCAGCCCCTGACACTTTCTGCCAGACAGCACTAGAGAGCTGAGTGCTGTCTGACAGAAAGCCACTATATCTTACCCTAACTCTAACTGTAACCTCTTTTCATCACCAAAATGTCTTACAGAAAGCACCGTGGGGATGATTTTACACATGAACACCTTATCCAGCTCTGTTACTCTGTGGAATAATTTTTCAGAAAAGTATCTTTATGGGAACATGAATTTTGTTTGTTTTGTTTTGATTTCATCATAGAGTGATAGTACAGCTAATTCTGACTTTTTTTTTTGTAAAGATTGCATTGTCTGCTATATTATGGATGAATGTTAGAAATTAAAGAAGGCTGCACACTTCAAGTCCTTTACTTAGTTTTATTACTGTATGCTTGACCAACCAACGTTTGGTTTTGAAACCTTCGTTGGTTAAGAATACAGTGCAGAAGAAAAAAAGTGACAAACAACGTCGAACTTGGACTAACATTTGAAAAGATGTGTGCTCCCACCCTGTTCCCTGCAGGACCGTTGTGATTTGTTGGAGCCTATATAACCTTACCTTAACTATCTGCCAGAAATTTCAGCAGTGCTGCAGCGCATCAAGTTAACGTTGCATTAATTGTGCCCTTTGCGAGTTAATTCAACATTTTACAGACTGTTCCAGCTCCAGCGCCGGTCTCTGAAGATTGTGTGCCTGAAATGTTACTTAAACTGTATATTATACCTTTTAGGATCTCTAACAAGATTGTGCCTATGAGTCTGCAGTCATCTTTCCTACCTGAAAGTGTCCCGGGAGTGCTATTGTTACAGACTCTCAGCTAGTTGTGTGCTCCCTTTACAGAAGTGCTCAGCTGGCTAGACTCATGTAGTCTGTCAGACCAACTGTCTGCCAGGATCTGCAGATTACTTTTCTTCATTAATTTTATCACACACAAAACTTGCTGTCTGCAAGAAATGTTTAAGTCAATCTAAAACCAAAATATCAACTGATGAAGAAATTACAGCTTCAACTATTCATCTGTGAGAAGGTATTTTTAAAGATTCAGATTTTATTTCCATGTGGATCCTGGTTTCAAACTGAAGAAAAAAAACCCATGTAATTGCCAGGCCTATTATTTGAACAGTGAGAAGATTTTTTTAGACAGGCTTCACCGGCATACTGATGAACCCAGAAATCACCTACAGTAGACAGTAATCAAACACAGGTGCAGCAGTAGCAATTAACAGCAGATTACATGACAGAGTAACAAAACAAAATGTCTTTCCTTGTTATCAGTAAATAGATTTCTCATTATTTCACTGTCACTGATGTTTGAAGCTGTGTGGTCATTTTGGAGGGAGTAAATTAAACGAAATTTAAGAGCGCATTTGTGTAAAAAGGAGCTGTATTCAACACCGTGGGGAGAAACAGAGCTAAACATTTGTTCAAACTCTGTTTTCCACCCACAATTTCAGGATGAATGGCATCAACCGCTCTGAAGAGAGCAATGAAACAGCAACAACAGCATTTGGGAAAGCACTCATCAAGGACAGTTTAGACCTATTATGCATAGAAGAGTTGATTCCAATCATCCTCAGTGGATTATAGCCATTCATCCATTTTCTTGCTGATTGTCCTGGTGAGGGTCACGGTAGGGCAAGCAGAGCTGCCCAGATGTCCATTTTGCCCCTTCAGCTCCTCCTGGTGGGGATCCCAAGGCCATCTGGGAAATGTAGTCCCTCCAGCAAGCCTCGGGTCTGTGTGAAGGTTTCCTCCCGGCTATTGGGCCCTGGCACGTCTCCAAATGGAGGCATCCAGTGGGGGATCCTTACCCGGCGCCCCAACCGCCTCAACTCGCTTCTCTCAATGTGGAGGAGCAGCAGCTCAGCTCCGAGGTCCTCCTGGATCACTGAGCGCCTCACCTTGTCACGGAGAGTGAGCCCAGCCACCCTGCACAGAAACCTCATTTCAGACACTTCTGCCCATGATCTCATTCTTTCGGTCACTACCCAAAGCTTTTGTCCGTAGGTGAGAGTCAGAACAAAGGCAGATTGGTAAATCGAGAGCTTTGCTTTCTGGGCCTGGCTCTCTCTTTACCACCACGCTTCGATGAACGCCTGTATTGCTGTGGCGTTCCCCGCTACAGTGGGATACAAACAGAAATAACAAAAGAAGTTTACATTTTTTACATCACCGTCCTTACAACTTGTCTTATTTTACAAACGTTGGCTTAGAGCAGCACATCAATTGTGACAGCGCCATGGTCCAGCCGCGCATGTAATTGAAACAATCGATTACAATTTCATAAACACAAATGTGCATAAAGCACAGCACAGGGAAAATGGCAGCTTCTGTTGGTTGAGTGATCAGAACTGCATGCCTATCAATCTCGCAGTCTCCCCCCCAGGCTTGTTTATTGTTTTCCTATTGAATGGTGGATAGGAAGGCATTGCACAGGTCTTCTGTCATCTCAAGGAGAATCAGTTCTCAAGCTCTGCCTTAGACTCAGTTGTCTCAATTCAAGAGAACAAAAAACTCTTCTATGGCTCAAAACGTGTCCTAGATCAATGAGTGAATTGTCAAAGAAAAAAGTGTTTAAATTTCTTACGCTGGTGTGACTTTGATAGGAATCACAATGTAGGCCATATGAGACGACTAAATCTGAAAATGAGCCTGTGAACTGAATATAAGGAGCCTTGCCTTTATCCTTTCATTTTCAAAATTATTATAAACCAGGATAGATCCGCAATCAGCTATAGTATGCCCAGGTTGTGCCTATGAGGCAATGCTAACGTGTTTGGGCTGTATATCAATGTGTTGCAAAGACTTTGGAGAAATGAGAAAATTACAAATGCGGCTGAGAGATGCTGTTTTCACAACATTAGTCTGGTTGGTAGTTTAAACTCTGAAGTATGGATTTAGCAAGTGTACACTGAAATGATGAGAGAGAGGTAGAAATCCATTAAAAGAAACTTGTGATGTGTTACCTCTGTTAGCATATGTGGGGCTTTTTATTATTTTCCTTAATGTGGACACACCCTGCTCCTCTCGCATTCCCATGATTCCTGGAACATTTGCTCTGTCCGTGGTATATGGAGCCCATCTCTCTGTCTCTGCCCCCCTCCCTCTCTTTCTCACTTACTATTTCTCTTTGTTTCTCTCTCTCTCTCTCCTTCTCTCTGTGTGTGCCTTTCCTGGTGTTAAATTAGATGGGAATAGGTAATGAGAACATTTCATGCCAGGAGCATTAGTAACGATGATAATTAATGTCCATTGTCTTTTGGATCAGCTAAATATTAGGCATCAGGCAGAATTATCTCCCTGTATCAAATCACATTAATCAACATTTGAGGCCACCTGCTAATCACGGTTCCGCATTCCTTATCCTGAAAATTGGAAAGAGGAATTGCATGAATGCATAAGGAACTCCTGAAATCAAATGTGGTGATGAGTATTCAGATTCACAAGTGGGGTTAAGGCTATGATTTCTGAGAGATTTTGCAAAACAAACAATATAGTTATAACAAAGGCATCGGCGTTAAATGAAAAGACATTCATTTTCAATTTTTTTCACTATTGTGACATTTTAAGTTTTTTTTTTTTTTTACTCATATTTGCTACACATACTGTTTTTGCTGAAGGAAAATTCACCCCAAAAAAACAAAAGCAGCTATTGTTACATGGCATTTCTGGGCCGATTTTGTTGTATAGTGGTGTTTTTTCTTATTTTATTTTATGTGTAGCTGGCCAAACAAGTGACACCATGTTGAGATATTTTCAGTCCAGCCACATTGGAAGTTAGCTGCAGAAAAAAATCATCAGCAGTCAGGTTTTGGTGTCAATCCCTATGAATTGAAGAGTGAGGGCTTCTCCCTAGGCTCACCATTTTGCATCAATCTGCACCAGTCATACGGGGAGAAATCCATTATAGAAGAGGAAAAGATACCAATTTCTCCACTGACAATAGATCATAATGCAATGCAGCCACAAAAACATGTGGCATGGCTCTCACTTTCTCTCAACAAGAAAAACAACAACACTTCATTACAAAATAACGTCTGGAATGAACTGCAGATTGATAATACCTTAGAGTGTAAGAGTATTTGATGGTAGAATTGTCCGTCTCCTTTCCTAAGGCTGACGTTTTTTGGTAGGACTTGGTGTTGTGCTGATCATCAAAAGGTGCTGAGGATTTTTTCTTTTTTTTTTCCACATTGTTTGAACTCCTGCCACCTCTCCCTGCCAGCGCAATCCTCCCAGAATCCCACAGTGCAGGTGTTGCCAGCCAGCATATGCAAGATGGAAACCACACCCCTCCTGCAATCCTCCAAAAACCGAGTGCAACCGAAACAGCTCAGGATCGCTCTGCGCCAGAACTCTGATTAAGGAAGCAATAAGTCAGCCAGAGAATGCTCCACATCTATCAATGGCTGGATTTACACCACACTGTATTTGTGCTGCAACATGTTATCAAGGAGGTGGAAGAGAGGCTGATGTGTGGTGCACTGTAGATAACAATGTTTTGCCATGGCAGACTTTTTCCCCCCACAGAAAGCGCGTCGGCTTGTGTCTCTGAGGACGGTGCATATTCGGCTGTGGGTCACTCCGGACTGTGTCTCAGATTATCTGAGGCCGTGTGGCTGAGGACGGGGTTTGCAGCAGTTATTGGTGACGTGGGAGTAATCATAGAGGATTTGGAGCAACAGCAGTCTTATTTTGGAGTTATTGATTTTTTCACTGCCACTGGCAATGTTAAGTGCGGGAAGAATTTCAACCCCTAACTATTTTTATTTATTTTTTTTGGAGAGTAATAGACCTACTCGAGCAGCCACAATGGTACACTCATTCAAAATCTTTTCTCTTGTAATACTTTTAGATATTCTGGGATAACTTCAGACCCTAGTTATCTTCATTGCCCACTGGCTGTGTTTTCTTGCCAGTCCAATTTACATGTTACGCATCTGGTACACATTCTGACAAGCATAAAAACACACAGCACTGTGAAAACCCCAGGCTTCCAGTGCAAAACTGCACAAGGAGCTCTTTTAATTTCTCCCCCTCATCTGATGCCTCCCATTTGGATCACTGCACACATTCAGTAGTGTAGTATAACCCCAAAACAACACTGCCCACTTGCTAGCATCTGCTGTCTTCCTTTCCTCTGTTTGATTTCTGGAAAATCCAGGCAAATGCTCCTCCAAGGCTCAGCCATTGTGCCAGCATCCCTCAATCTCCCCCCTTTACCTCCACACCAATGGAAAATGCCAATCTCGGGACTCACAGCCATCTTCAAAGAGCAGTTCACCAGGAAGGAGATCTGCATATATTTTGATGTGTTGCGTGTATGAAGTGTGGCGCGAGCCACGGCAGCAATTCTGTTAAGACATTTCTTAGACAGTGTAAGGACAGAATGAGGTCTGCGTGAAAAACAAGTTGGCACCATGCATCCATCTGTCATATATATTGTATTTGCACTGCCATCTCTATTTTTTCTGCATTTTTAAAATGTAAAGTAAAACATTAGTATGTTGTTCAGTTTCACCAAAGCCAGTATACCTCAAACTGGGTATCAGGTCATTTCTTTTTGTTTTGTTATATTTCTGAGACCAGAAAAAGAGGATAAAATCTCCAAGTGAAGCAACAACAAAGCAGTAGTGTGTTAGTACCTGCTTATAATGTAAAAGGCGAGGCATCAATTAGTTCATTAGTTTACTAGTTTATTAGTTTAAGGATCCTCATTAGCCCAGACAAGATTAGGCAAAACGTGATAGCTATTACCCTCAAAGATCTGCTCTCCACACTGCTTGTAAAGACAATTACAGTAAATTAGCAGGGATAGGTAATTCAATAGGCAGACCCAGGGAATAGCAGCACCGCTGAGCAATGTATGATGACACTGCTTCACTGCAGGTTTAATTCATCATGTCCCTGTGAGTGCTGAACATGGTCAGAGGTGTTCTCAAATATGCAGTGGTAACTGTACACTGCCCAGTCTCATCTCACTCACAGGCCAGAAAGGAGGGCTCTGCGGAGGTCAGGGACTGTGCCGCACCAATTACTTCCATATCAGGAATCATCTGCTGACTACTGTAATGCTAATTAGCCAGTGATCACCTTAAGAGCATGGCAAACTCCTGATGGAGGGCTGAGGGAGCAGCCGTTCTCATCAATGTGACGACACGGCTGAGAGAAGTCACGTCCTGTTGGATTTCAAGTCACTCCAGCAGGAATACGCTGACTGAGATATAAACGTCCTCGAGCTCCCATTCCTCCTCTAAGCTCCTCAGACAGAATAGAGCGAAGCCTTCTTCATGTTGGGTATCTCAGAGAAGCTTCAGGCTGTCAATGTCCTATGTCAAATTTTAGCTTTAAGGGTAAAAGTTTTTCCTGTATTCCGAGGAACTCATGACGGCAGAAGCATCTCTGTGTGTAAGTGTCCTTGCAATTCTGAAGCTTCTGTTCACTTAAATGATGGTTCACTGTTTTTGAACCCAGGCCGTATTAAAAAGTTCATACCCATCATTTGCAGTAAACCTGTACACAGCTCAACCATAGCGCTAGGTTTAGTGATAAGAAACTTACCACTTTGCTGCAGCTTCTGTTATCCTTCAACACAATCCAAGAGAGGACTTGTTTTTGGCCTAAAAAAACATTGAAAATGTCATTTTTGAGAATGGAAAAATCATAAAATAGTCCAAAAATGTCTTGAAACTGGCCACCCAAAAATGCTTGCAAACAGTGCTTTTTTATTTAGCATTTACAAAAATGCATTCCATTGACAAATTCTGCTGCAGCTAATGCTGTGTTCACAGGGAACTCATGCCACTGTAAATTAATGGTGTAACATGCCGTTTATGATGTTAACTTGGGATAAATACATGTTAGCAAAAAGAAAAAAAAGTCTGAAATTCACAAGACAGAAATTTAGAGGTTTGAATTCAAGTGAATGTAGCAGAAGGGTGTGGATGTGTACCAGCTAACGGAACTTGTTGGAAAGCACCATCTGCAGACATTTTTTGCAGGGGACTATTTCAAGACATATTTGACTATGCTGTGAGTCCCCATTTTCAGAAAGGACATAATGGACATAATAGGTTTTGAGGCTGAAAAAGAGAGCACCCAGTTGGACTGTGTCGAAGGCAAGCATGAAGCTGCAGCACAGTGGTAATTTTCTCATCGCTGAGGCAAGAGGTGAGGTTATGCTATGGGTAATTTAATACCTTTCCTAATTTAATACCTATCCTAATAATGAGGAAACTCAAAACTCCTTCTTGGGGTTCATATCCAACATGTCAGATTGGACACGCTGTGCTATAAGTGCCAGTTGGATGGGTAACGTCAGGTAGTTGTAATGAACAGATTGATAAGTCAGGCATGGTTGACTCATTTATCCCAGAAGAATATAAAACATTATGGTAACTGCTCATTTTGTAGCATCAGCCTAATTGCACTATATTGCTCTATTCATTCATTGCAAATAGGTTATCTGTTTGTTCCAGAGCTGCCACAATGGTGTGGAAGTAAACAGCTGTTTTACATTTAACAATGCCACGAGCAAAATGCACAATGAGTCATTGTCAAGGTGTATTTACAGTACTTGTCATTTATGAGAAATAAGAAGCAAAATTTGAATCTCTAAACTAAGTTCTCAGTACCTAAATTTCAACAGTGCAGTTTCTGTGAATATTAAACTCAGTAATAAGAAAAAAGTATGCCTATTTCATTTCATTTTGAGAGCACCATGGATGAATTTTTAGAGTGATTTGTGTGCCATGCTAAGTGGTGCACTGCCTGCTATGCTACCCTATGTTCAGCTGTGGCATTGTTCATTAAAATCCCCTGAGAAACAATTAAAACTTTGGAAAAAACTCCAGATGGCATAATGGATTTGGATTTCCTCTCCCTCTCACATTAAGACCTATTTTGTGGCTGCAAAGATGCATGCAGTGGACCTGGCAAAATTCTAGTTAATTAGGGGTTTATATATTGTATGTTTTTATGGCTGCTCAGATGTACAGTTGAAAAAAGCAGACAGAAGTCAAACTGCAAACATTGCACGAATGGTAAGTCATAAGGGTTTATTTGTGTCAACTATTGCCTGTGGTGCTGTCCGTTCCTAGGCTCTTTTTAAAATTACTCCTCCTTACCTCCTTCTAAGGCCAATCTTTCCACCATTAAGCTGACAGATTTACTCTTGTGATTTAATTCAATCAATTAGAAAGGGCAATGAGATATATTCCAGCCATGAGACAAAGGTCTGCATCGTTCCTCTGTGCTGCGTCTGACCAAAACAATTATACAAATGACCTTTGAACACATTACCTTATTTACTTCATTAGGTTAAGTGCTTCCTCTGAGCTACACGGCCAGAGAATCTCCCTTTTACCTCTGACTTGGCTACTTTTGGAATGAGTTTTCCTTAAAAAAAAAAAAAATGCAGATAATATAAAGGTCAAAAGTCATCCAACAGCAGCATATCAATCATTCTGCCTCCAGGCCTGTAGCTAGCCATTATATTTATACACACTTATTGAAAAATTACCTTGATGTCAGCAAATGCATTTGTCATTTCTCTTATTGTAAACTCTAGAGGGGAGTGCAGCATTTGGGGGGAAAGTGTTTAGTTGTGAATATAGACTGTCACTGCTGGGAGAGCAAGAGGGAACGAAATGAGAGAAAACAGGTACATCTCCCCCAGGTCTATAATCCTGAGATTACTGTTTGCTCTGGGGCCTGTCTGACTGCACTCTGGGCCGCCTGCGCTTCACTTCTAATCTCCTCGGCCCCAGCTGTCCAAGAATTGATTTGAAGATTCTCTGAATCAATTACTCTCCTGTCTAAGGTCTCATTGCCTGAGAGATATACTCACACATGCATGGGGAGACGCGCATGCACGCACATACACACATGAAAACAAACTCACACAGAAACACACGCGCGCACACATAAATACAAACGCAGACACACACACATCTTTAACCCATGTATCCTGCTGTACAGTTCGCCCTCACTCACATAGACAGGTTATACTTGCACAACCTCTGCCACTCTAAAGCCTAATGCTGTACCCTTTTGTGGTAGATTAAGCAATAAGGTGGGTGGCCATTGATTAATCTTACAAAAGCCCCAATCTCTCAATAGTTCTCTTTTTCTGTTAATACGATATGCTTGTCCTCTGCCACCTTTTTTTTTAGAAAATAGCTTGGATTATAGTGTCACAGTCCATTGTGTAGTTATAGAAAATATAGAAAAGAATAGAAAATAGAATATATAGAACTGAAAAGAATACCTGTATTGTTAGTACTGCCACTACACTTGATGCTGTGATGCATCATCTGAAACTTTGGCTTCTCATGACTTGAATTTCCTCTGGTTCCCATAATAAACTTAATTTGACAAACACTCAAATTCTAACTAAATATTGTGTTTTGACTGCATCCAGTTCACTAATGTGCACAATGCTCTTTCACCACCCAGGTATCTAACTCTCACACCAGACTTCCATAAACCTATGAATTATGCATGTGGCCGAGGAACAGGAAGGTTATGTGTGTAAGGGAGAAGAAGCAGGAGCATAAACATCTACCAAGTGGCTTCAATTGGGCATATTATTTATTCATCTATTTTTTATTGAGTCATGGAAAGCCATAGACAAGCCCACAAATGTATTATTATTAAAGCAGGGAAAAAGAAATTGACTCCTTTGGTGCTGGGAGACTTTTAAGATGAACTTGCCTGCCCCCTCAGTAGTAATTATATCTCTCCACACAGCTATGGAGGACAGAGGGGGAAAAATCCAATGAAGCTGGCGCTGGCATTCTTTAAATTCCCTAGCCCAGCAGTGTTTGTAGTAGTTTAAAAATGCAGTTTGCAGCTGCAAAATAATTGCAGTTTATTGGCAATTAAGCTAATGAGTTGTAAAAAAGCCTCAAGTGTGTTGTTTGACAAAGCTATATAAACATGTGCAGATAGAAGGACAGCAATGCAAGAAATCGGAAGAATGATAGATGAATAAGGGTTAAGAACAGTGAAGGTCACCCTAGAAGACCTTCCACCTTGAACTGCATCAGTTTTATTTTTTTGTTCTATGCCAGTCTGGACTGGAGTACCCCAACCTAGAGAGAGATGTGCTCCTCTTTGACAGATGTCATCCCTAGGCTTGGCCTACAGCTTCTCCCTAAGCGGCATGCCATTAATAATGCAGCGTGCTTTTGCTCAAACCTGCCTGACAGATGTGCATAGATTGAGCCAGAGGTACCCCACCGCTCGTCAACAGTCTGCTGTTATTTTTAGGGGCAAGATGTACTACAGTTGTACACTATGTTTTTAGATAGAGGTGACTCAGGCAAAACAATAGAGGTAACAAATTTGTCACTTCCCCACTGTGCTGTTCTGTCAAGCACAGAAATGGGCAAACAGACCCTTGTGCAGAAGAAGGAGCAGATGAAGGAAAAGAAGACAGAGAGGTTAGGTTACCTTATTGAGCAATTTACGCAAGGCAGTGAGAATTTGTCTATCCCTCCTTGATATACATACACACACACACACATTTCCTCAGAGAGCTCAGAGTGCACGGTCACCCACTTTGTAGCTCCTGCTGGAGCAGTTTGGGTGTCAGTCCCTTGCTCATCCACAATTCAGCAGTGATGGTGTGCAGCGCTGATGTAGGCCATGTAAATGTAATACCCGACATCTCCATTTGCCAGCTCACAGCTAGAATACACCCTCCTGGCAGAGTCTGATATCAAACCAGCAAAGTTCTGGTGGCTGGTCGGTTGCTCTACCTATAGGCCAGCCTGATTGAATGCTAACTCAGTCCTAATGGGTAATAAGCGTCATGTATATGCTCTTGCATGTCATAAGGTATTAAGAAATGATTTGTCCTATTCCAGTGTTTCAATTCAGCCTCTCTTTTTCATTTATTTTCTTAGACCATGATGAAAAGCATTCAAGAGAAATCTAGTACAGTCAAATCACTGCTGTTTGGTTTCCCCTTGAATGAGAATGAGACCATGTTAGTACACAACCAGCCTCTACTTCTACTGAATGGTTGAACTTGACACTTGAGACCATGTAAATGTAACAAACAGCAGTCAGGTATCAAGACAGCATTCAATCAGATTTCTTCATTTTAACACGCAATTAAATACACACATTCCTGAAGGCCATATTTTGAGATTTATGTAGCGTGGCAGGCTTTTTTTTTTTTTTTTTGCTTTGTTTGTTAGTTTGTTTACTATTCACTCACATGCTGCAGCTTTAGGGTAAACACAATCAATGTCAGTTCAAAGCCATTTATCTTCAGTACCAAAGCTCAATCCATCTGCTGTCTCTGCAGTTCTATCGTAACATCTCGCAAAGCTCCGACAAAGCCGCTTTAACTGTCTTCATCACAGTTACAGTAAGACGGGCCGTAGCTGCTCACATTTTAGTGCTCACGTGACTGATCTTGACTTGACTGAACACACAGCGCTGAATTATCATGTCAAATTGCAACAGTCGTACTTTCATTTTTCATTAGCGCAACCAACTTTTTGTTGAACCAGTCTGGTGTGTTTCATACATTATGAAAATGAGAGTCACAAAACCACATGAGCATGCTTTGTAAAACATATTTTTTAAAATCTTGAGACAACATAGATTTCACAGTGCAATTAAATGGACAAACAATGGCAATTATGTCTTCTTTTAGTTTTAGTTAGTCTCAATTTTTTAGTTATCCTTGGAAAAAGCCTTGAGGGAAGCTGCTGCTCATTTACAATGCTGCTGAACTTGACACAGTACAACCCAAGCAACACAGAGTGAAATATAAAATGACCAAAAGTTCAATTTCAGTGTAGGAAAATTACATAGCAAGACACAATTAAAACAAAAAAAGTCAGATACCAAGGTTTTTATCAGTTGCCTTCCACTTTTTGCATTTTTCACGTTTTCTGGCAATTATTTTGGGTAGCTTACAACAGATAATTGCTTCTTTGATTTTTCACAGAAACATATCACGTTAGGTTTCCGCTCCAGAAGGTGTTTTTCGACTGGTGATGAAAGCAAACCACAGACACGTCCAATCAGAGCAGCTCCACAAATGCAAAGATTTGTGGGAGTTGAAGTCTCATATCCTGTGATTCCTGCGTGTGGATCCCATGTGAATTTGCATAAGTATTTCATGTCTTTTTCGGCAGCTTGATTTCTTCTGCATTTCTGGTAAACTGGTTCTGTTTACCCGCCACTGACATAATCTACCCACGTTCGGCAGGTGGTCGGGGGCCAGTTTCAGACCCTGGCACTGTGAATCACTGATTCTGCTCGTCACACAACCGCTCTGATGAGACAGTGCTATGTAGTGTAGCTACACAACAGCAAAGAAGATCATTCCCTCAACAACTCCTGGAAGCTTGTTACACTGTATGTCTGTCGATTGAACCGAGCAACATCAGAGCGAATCAAAATCCTTGGAGGTAATATTTGACTCACACAATCTGAGACACTTGAGGTCCATCACGCATCAAACACTGCAGTAAAGCAGAGAGACAGAGAGCGCTGTGAAGTAAAGAATTGACTATCGACAGGCCATTGATAAATAATGTATAGCTCCACAGTACAATTTGGTGCAGATTGCAAACTAGCTGCTCTGTGAGGATCTCAGCACTGAAAGGGAATGTTGTTTTAAAGTGTTGATACGGTATATCTACAGAAAGGCTGGGGTCGATAATTATTTTCAGCTGAACTCTGCATTAATTTGAGGGACAAACTGAGTGCAAAAAAGAAAAAGAGCATTACCCCTTAAACCTTGTTTTTCCCTCCAACGTCCCCTTTAATCTGACAAAATGCGATGAGCACATGAAAGAATTATAAATATTTTAGAGCAAAATTCCTGAGCATGAGTCCTCCTCCTACCACACTGACATTACAATAAGTCTAGAGAAGATGTTATCACATTTTACAGCCCCCTGTTTGCTGCCCTACAGATGTGAGAGCCGAACGGGCACAACAGCGTGGCGTCCCTCGCTGGCACCCCTGTGTCTGGCATCATCGCCGGGCCTCGGTGGCACTGAGGTTATTAAAAACACAGCCTCTCCATCTGTTAGAGCACCATGTGTTGCTGGCCTTTTGTAGCTTTGAAGATGCAGGCTGTCAGGCTTTCTACCCTATGAAGTGATTGGAGATAAAACCAAAATCCGTTATCAGCATGTCTGTCAACTATCGACAATCCCATCTGTCTTCCCTGATAAGACTCGTCTCACATCATGGCTTCAGAATTTTCACAAGGCGTGGACGATTCTGACTGATGCTTCGAAAAAGGGAAATGTGATAAAATTAGAACCAGTCTCATTAAAGATTAAATTTGGGTAAATGTTGAGCCTAATAGAATTTCTACTCACATCGCATTGTGAGGGCAGAAAACATACACACCTACATTTAAAATCATCAGTGGCCTCAGTTCAGAATTTGATTTTTGAAAGGCCACGGGCTTTTTTTTATGCTCTTGTGCAAAATTGCTGCTGCCTTAGACTTTATGGAGGATAGATGGTGAAAACAAGATGGAGATAAACAAGGCACCTCTTTCTGCAGAGCAAAACAGCTTTGACTAATGTGTATCTCTTTGTGCTCAACCTTTGAAATACAGTTTTGTCAGAATGACTCAGACCTGTTCTGTCCCACATGATCACATGATGAGTTAATATGTTTGAGTCATGAAAACAGCATCACATGCAGCACCTAGTTTATCATATTTTAGTGCAATCCATTATTAACAAAAAAAAATGTGTAATGACAACACAAAGGGATTTAGAGGGCATGGGAGCAAATAAATAAGTGTGTTGATGCGCAGTGAAGGGAAACAAACCATTGCCATTACAGAGCCCCATCAGTGTCACAATATCTGTGTCTGCAAGCCAGCATAATTTCTGAATTATTAATATTTGAAGGCAAATGAGCGCTGCCATTTCAGAAAGCAGATAATCAAATGAGAAAGCTGTGAAAATAAAAGCTGGATTAATAATTAATGAATTTGTCCCAGATTTTTCTGCTTGCAAACCAGTCTGCAGCCAAATTAAATATCTTGAGTCGGAAATATTGAAAGTTTTAATTTCATCATCGTGTGTTACAAGTTTTGAATTCATTCTGCCTTCATTCTTATGTTGAAATCAATAATAATAAAAAATGTTCCATTCCAAAATGTTATATCCATATTGAAAGAAAGAAAAAAAGCACTAGAATGAGCTTTACATTTTTGCTTTCATTTATTTTGCAATAGAAATTGTCTTTTTTTCTCAAATGGTGAATATTTCATGGGCAGATCTCAGCTGATACAGGTATAGCTAGTGGTAAGAAATCTGCACACTACTGAAAATTAAGGATGGAAGGTTTTTTTATATGTGGTATAAATCCATTTCATTGGGGAAGCATCAAATCAAACAACAGCCTTGCACAGTGAGCCTCATCATGGGTTAAGAGAACAGGGAATACTGTAGAATTATGTTACAGAGATGAATGTCATACTAAAGAAACAACTCCTCTGAAACTCTTCATTGAGTCCCTTGGGATGAACGGTCTGTAAATAATATATCCACTTGGATTCACAATTGTCAAAGCTTTTTTTTTTTTTTTTTTCCCAATGTCACCTCCATGCTATGAAGGCCTACTACATTTTTGAATACCAAACAAACTCTAACCTGAGTGTGGTGCCTGTTCATGCAGGGTCTGAGTATTGGAGACATGAGGTCTGGCCTTGTTAATGCGTGGTCTGAATTGTAATTTCCTCTTATTGTAAGCTTAGTATAAGCAATACATAAAATGTGCATGCATAACATTTAGTGATGCACAGTTACTGGTGCTAGGGAACTGGTCAAGCATTTAATGGTCTGACTAAGGAAGCCCACTTATTTGTTTGAATAGTGTCAAAGTGCACAAGCTTCTAACATGTTATACTGGAACAAAACTCTGCAATTGACACTAGCTATGTTGAAATATTTCAGTGCTAACGTGCAAACTGCAAAATACCACTCAATTGATTGGCTTTTGGTCTCTGTTGTGACCTGCAGCTCCATATACAAAACATACAAATCTCAGCTCACAAAGGTTAGATCAATTTATCGGTTCACATATAACGGGCCGATATCTGCCTTGTTTTGAATATCAGATGTGAGCATGTTCACGCCTTCCTTCTCTGATATGAATTGTTTTATTCTCTATCAAGACCACATCCTTATCTTTTTGAATAGGGAGTTGTGGATACCTAAGATTCTAGCCTATGCATTATCATTTGCTTTCCATATTTCTCACCACGGCTGGTAAACATGTGCTATCCACACTGCAAGATTACAACATGCTGCTTTGTGGCAGCGGTTATTATTGCCATGGTAACTGTAAACAGTCATGTCAGGCACATTGTCCAGCTGCAGAGATTGTTTAAATTGTTTTAGATTTTTGCCTGTATAAAATCTACTATGTAGCCCCCCACTTATACAATCAGTTCTATAAAAGCTGTGCAACTATGCAAACCAGAATTGGCTGATAGTGTGTCTCATGCTGATGTGCTGCCATCTTTCACGTTTCAAATTTTCTCTTTGAAAATTGATGGAGTACACAGTCTCCTTTAATAATCACAATGTCTCTGTTCTCTTATCTTCTTGTTTGCAATTGCAATATTCTTTGTGTTCTTTTTTTATTTCATTAAAAAGAGATTTACAACAGTTGCAATAGTTTTCTTATTAATTGTTTTGCATAGTAATTTTCAAATATAATGATAATGAATACTGGCAGCTTCATTTGAAAAAAAAGATATTGGAATTACTACTGGTCTTAAACCTGTCGAACTCCAGATGATTTTCTTGCAAAGATTCCCTGATTTCTAATATTTGACTAATATCTGAACACTTTTACACATAGTGGTTGGTTGTTATGAATTAGCATCCAGATCTGGTTCAGTTTTTAGCACAGTTTCTCTCACTGTGAATTATCCAGAGTTCAGTGCCTACAGTAATTGGTGTTTGACTTCAACATACTCTTTTCCACCCCCACATCCCATGAGGTAGGGCACAGTTTCAGTCATACCCTCCTACTACTCCAGCATTATGGGCCTCCAGTGTTCTCCAGGAACAGAAGCAATAATGACCCATTATTTCCATGCACACCAACTATACTGTATCATTTACCACGGGCTGCTAGGGCTAAAGAGCAGAGGTGGAAACAATGGTAGAGAGGGTGGCTTTTGCCTGTCACAAGGAATCCACAGTAAAAACCTTCACAGGCAAGAGCGGCTTGGCTGAACAGACCTTGCTGACTTCAGTGAAATGCTAATATCAGGGTATTTTGCCGAGTAGTCATGAACCTCAGGGGTCCTCAAATAAAAGCAATTAATTGCCAGCATAACAGTTCCAACAACTGGTCAAATTAGCTGTTTAATATGAGTTTGAGATATTATGCAAAC
>OMLF01052441.1:0-41813 GCA_900302615.1 Holocentrus rufus
AATTTTTAGATTGTTTTTTTTTTTTTTTTTTTTTTTTTAAGTTTCTTCAAGGGTTAAAAGGCAATGCATCAGCTTTGTGCTGTCGTATTCCCTGATGGCTCAGATCTCCGATGCAGCCGGTCTCGGCTGCGTCCGGGGCATTGTCTCTACTCAGCATATTCAAAAACACAAAGGGTCCCTGGCCAACTCCCTTCCAGAGAAATATTTATTTTTCCATTGTATTGTACTTTTCCATTACTTAAACTATTTCTTAAATGATCATGATGAGGAAGAGGAAATATTTGCACATTATCTACTCCATGTGGCAGCTGAGTAATAAAGACATTAGAGAAAGATAAAACAAGACTTTTTCATGAATTTTGTGTAACAATGTTTGAACTGTGCCAGCACACTTTTGATTCAGTCTTTTTTTTTTTTTAAACAAATAAAACAAGATCCAGAAAATCCCTCTTACAACCCATCTATAATGCTATAATTTCAAAGAGCCTCATCTGATTGGTACTGGGATTCATGCTTTTCTTGGACTAATGCAAACTGAGTGATCATGTTTCATGGAACAACCCTTTGTTGCAGTGTGTTGTGCCATTTTTTTTTCTCCTTTTGCTTTTGAGCATCACTGAACTAACTGTGCTGTTGGCTGGGCTCAGCAATAGATAGATGAAGTGTACCGCAATTGAAACTGAGCGGCGTTTGCCATGATGTGCTGGCATCAGGTGATTTGTTTGGGTTCTGCTTTCTTGATCACTGATTCCTGACCAACCTTGTCTGCGTCGCTGAAATCTTCCCAAGCGATCGAGCTCATTTACATCCAACCATGAGGTTCTTTATCTCTTGTTCTACCAATAATGTTTACTTAAAGCTTGCACAGAGTGACTGTTTGGTTGGTAATTGGTAGTTGGAGTCCAGTCTGCTCAGTGGAGGGAACCACGACCGATATCAGCAAAGGTGACCCACAAAATGCTTAATTCAAAACATATGGTGCTTAAGTTTGAAAAACCTCCTCATCACGGACTCCGAGGTCACCTACATCACAGAGGTGCCTCGGAGGATTAATTTTTTTCTGTTTTCTGGCTGAAGAGTTTGGTTAGGGGTCAGGGTCTCAGAGGTTCACATAAATCAAAGTCTTTCAGTTGCTCTGAGAGGCAGCATTAACTGATGTTTCGAAATTATTCTGGTTGTGAGGAGACGATTCATATTTTGTAAACTTTATTATTTTCATATAGTAGATGGCTCGTAGGCTTGCCTCTAAGCATCAGATTAGTTGATGGCAAATACAACAATAACATTCTAGGTGGAATAAGCTTATGTGACTGTCTTTTTTTACACAATGTTTTGATTGTATGTGTTTTTTAAATAAAGAAGTGGATTTCTCCTAAGATGAAATTCCTTGGCTGTGTTTCTTGGTTGCCTAAAAAAAAATATCTGTGTTTGAATCTTTCAGGAGGTGAAACTGCGTACATTTCCCCCCAGGTCTCGAATGTTCTGAGTACTTCCATGTTTATTTTTACAGTCTGATTTCAGTCTGTGTGAAGCGAACAAACCATCGAATGGTTACCCGTCAATACACACTGGTCATTCTTCCCTTAACCCTCAAAATTTTGCATTTTCTGTATCCTCGTCGCTCACACGATGAGTCATCTGCAGCTATGCCCTCGAAGATTAGTGATGTGTCATAAAAATGCAGCGTAGGTCAGATCTCTACAGCAGTGGGAGGATTTTGCAAAGAGTCAATGTTTCAGAATAAGCTCGGGCTCGAACAAAACTCAGGGCTATTTTGATTACTGTCTGTGCATCAACCATGAGCGGTTAAAGCAGCGATGTTTGGCAAGAAGTAAACCAGACTCAAACATTTGCAACTCCCTCATCGCTCTAATGCACTGAAGGCTGAGGTGAGTCAGACATGCAACAAACAAGGCTGAGCTGTGACGCACCAGGCTCTACCACACCTAGAAACTGAAGCTGCAGTGATGCTGAAGGTCCTGTGAATCAAAACGGACAGGGTGCGTAAACACTGCAGACTCCAGGTTTGGTGGCATTACATTTTCTACCGCATTGCAAAGATTGCAAATGATGCCTTTACTTATTTGTGGATAAATGGGCAAAGAAAAGCAGAGTCTGCTAAATTACATTTCATTTGTGTTTCTGTCATGAGTATTCATGACTTGCAGTGGTGCAGTTCATATGAGCTGTGCTTGTTTTTAAACCTGCTGAGTGGAGGCTCTCTGGTCCAGATGCTGTCTGATTGGAAGAATTTCATTTACTGCTTAGTGAGGGGAGCCAATCAGGATCAAGTCCAGTTGAGGCGTGTTCACTGGAGTTATTCTGAAAGGAGCAGGTGAAAAGGACTAATTCTTGGTAATGCAACAATCAAAATTTAAAGATGTCTTAACATGTTCGAACATGCATTTTGAATATCTCTCCTATAGGACCTTAAAACTCTCGTGTGACAGGTTTGCTCTCTTGTAAATAAAATGTCAACAGTAGGGTAAATTCCAATGCCCAGCAATTTTGCAGGCCCTTTTGCTGCTGCCCCATTGGCTTGTTGCATTTGGGAGAATGAGGTTTGTACATTTTGAAATCAGTATGGTACTGGAGGAAAGTACATGAGGTCACCAAAGTTAACAAAATTCATCTTCTAGAGAGCATGAATGTTCTGTCCACATTTTATGCCAGTCTGCCAATTTGAGATATCAAATTTGACATTTTGACCCAAGTGTGGGGCTGAAGGAAAGACGACGGGGTCATCACAGTCAAAAGGAATCCTTTTTTTCCTTTGGGGAGTATGAATGAACTGACCAAGGATTATAGCAATCCACTAATTAGATTTAGTGATATCTCATGTGCAAATTTGACATTTTGGTCTGAGGGTGGTGCCACAGGAAAGGTCATGAAGTCACCAAAGTAAATATCATCTGGATGGCAAAAATGTGCTCACCAGTCCGCCCAATAAATTTTGAGAGATTCTGTGTCAGCCAAATCTGTGCCTGAAATCTGGCACTAGAGGAAAGGTCATGAGGTCAGCAAAACAGACAGGGTTCATCCTCAGGGAAGCATCAATGTGCTCACCAAATTTCCCAACAATCCGTCAAACGTATCTCAAAACATGTTGCCTTGGAGTCAAGTGTTGAATGGACTGACAGACGGACAGACGGTCATCCTTTAAAAATGTCTGCCATATTCAGTGTTATGCAGTTGCAGTTTATTGAATATTGCAGAATATTATGCATACACAATTTTACAGTCTAACCTTGTTGGCTACAGATCATACAAATGTAGCAAATGCTTTTCTAGCATTACCAAAAAATACAATGAAAAAAATAATCCTGACCTGTAGAATGTGGCAGTTCATCAGTGCAGCTTTGATGGCATAAATGTTAGAAAAGTCCATGAAAGTCACCATGAAGGGACCTTTTGGGACGGAATCAACACTTGTTGCTCTTGGTCATCATCACAAAGTGAGACTAACGTTTTCCATGCCTGTACATTATTGGAACATCGTCCATGTTAAAGAGAAGACTCGAGACAAAGGGCAGATGTGTTATGTTTATTATCACAATAACACAACAAACCGATCAGCTAGATATCATAACAGGAATACTTCAATTTCTCTACTGTTGCCACAGGTCCTTAACAACACACAATACTAAGAGTCAAGATAGATACAATCCTAATTTAAAGCTACATGTAGGGCACTAGTGCACACGGTATTTTAAGTCTTCAATATTCTGAGTATCACAAACATGTCAGAAACATCCTCACTAATCAACAAAAGCTATGTGCATTTACATTGTGCTTCAGTCTCAGATTTAGCATAAACAGCCAACATATCCTAACCTGTGCTGAAATCATCTTTTTTTTTTTCTTTCTTTTTTTTATATTGAGTACATGTATGCATACACAATGAACAAACACATAGGTGCACAGTGCAATAATGTCGGCTGCACTGTACTCTACATGATATGTGCAGTAAGACTTTTGCACACAGAGGCAGGCATATCCCCCACAGAACTGACATTTACTATAACAAATAACTGTCACCACTTAATACACACAGAAAAATCTATTTAACCTATCGGAAATGTGTAAGAGCACAGAAATCCATTCTAAAAGAGGGAATCACAAGCTACTTCTTGAGCTATTCAGTCAATGAGCATCTGTGAAGCTTCCAAAAACCCTTTGACAAGGAAGAGGAGACTTAACTTGACAGTGACGGTATGATGGGTGAGTTCATGGGGATGGGGGCACAACTTATATGGTTCATGACTTTTAGTACGATACCAAAATAATTAACAATTTAAAAGCTCATCCAAACATTCTCTGAGTCCATAAAATCTGTCATTGATTGTCAATAGAGCAGTCCCAGTTTTTGTTTTTTGCTGATGGCATCTTGGAATTGAGCCTCCAATCTCTTGTTTACAACTTAGGAAATGAGTTGTTTACATTCACAATTACAGAACGTAGGACACAGAAATACCATAGTGAACTTTACCAATTTATGACGTCAGGACATCGTGCCCTACTTCTATACAACAAATACATTGAAATCTTCTCCATGGAGAACTGTGATTCACGATACAACTATATAAGGTTATGACTCCTAAGAAACCTACATACTAGTCGTCATTATTCAAACTGCCCGAATCAAGATGTTTGTTGCCAATAGGTTTCTCATAGATAGTGCTTTTGTAAATTAGATACGTGTATCTACTATCCATAGTGAATTATCTCATCTTCTCCTCAACACGGGAGGGTAACCAGTGAAGAGCATTCAAACCCTGCCAAAGCTTGGCTCAATCAACCACAAACAAAGTCCTTCCACGTCAATGAGATTCTCAGCTTGCTGAAAGTGGGAAGTTACCTATTCTTTCCTGTTCAAAAGTCTTCATCTTCAGACGGTGACATGCTGGCCTCAATCAAAAGCCCTCACCGTCCTGACCTCTGTCTCCTATGTGGTAGGCAGGGGGAGGTTCAAGGCATTTAACAACACTGCGCCCATGGTTGCCTGTCCTTCTCAAACTTCAATTTGTGCCTCTGTGTTACAGAGCAACATGCTGAATGCAGCCTACATGCTCTCCCTATGGGCGCGTCACAGCTACACCAGGCCAGTCTGCATGTGCACGTGCAGAGGATAGGGGTGGTAGACGAGCGGCGGCTGGGCCTGGGCGATGAAGTAGCTGTTGAAAACGGGGTCTGTCATGTAAGGTGCCGGCTGGTAGAAGCAGGTGACGTTGGCGGTGTTCGGGATGGCGTTCTGCTCGCCCAGCACCCTCAAGGCCAGGACCGTGATCATGTTGAGCGTCTGCCTCCTCTCGTGTCCCATCAAACACACGGTGCTCTCGTCGATGACGCGCCGCAGGGTCATCAGGTAGTCGTACTTGCTCGTCTCCTCGTTGCCGATGAAGTGGCACTGCAGGTAGGTCTCGATCTTGCGCTGCTGCTCGCTCACGTCGGGGAAGTCGATGAAGAAGCGGGAGCACATGTAGCGCTCCAGGGACTTGATCTCCGTCTCGCTGGCCGGCCTGAAGTTCCTCACCAGCAGGTCGCTGTATTTCAGCAGCCCTCCACCTCGGATCTCCTCTGGATTGTGGGTGGCGATGAGACGAAGGCGGAGATGCTCCAGTGCCTGTTCAAAGTCTCCGTACATGCACTCCGCTTCGACGGTGATGGTGGGCTTCCCTCCTTCCTTCACCCACGGGGCTGACCCCTCAGTGTCTGGGTCTGTGTCTGCAGGACCTGTTTTCTGCTCAGCAGGCTCAGGCTGAATGTTCGCCACGCAAGACTGGCTTTCAGTCTTTGAGTCAGGAGGCTTTTTTGACTGTTTTGGCTTGACAGTTTGCTCTACAGTCTGAGCTGAGCTGTTTCCATCTTGAAGCGCGACGGTTGGGTTGTATGTGGGAACTGTGTGAGTTTCTGCACCCTCAGAGGTTTTGGGCACGGGGCCTGGGAGACTTGAGCAATGAGTTTGAGAGCTGTCCGCTAACGGAGGCTTTGGTGAAAGTGTTTTTGGTATTTCTATGGGGGGAAACAGCTGTGTTGTAAGATCGGACAAATCTGTCAGTAAAGACCACTTCTCAGGGACTGGAGGCTTACTGATCAGCTTCCGTGACATTTTTCTTTGTAATTTAGGTGAGGGGCAATAGTCTGGTATGATGTCATGAGACGTGCTGCAAGTTTTCTTAGCAGGAGGAGGGGAGGCGAATTCGAGATGTGAATCCTGTAGGCTTGAAGTATTGTTATTCCTGTGGATTACTGCGTCTACTGTGAACTGACTCATTTCTTCACATTGGGCCATTTCTTGCGGGGCTGACTTCTCTGTATGCACTACGGGTGGTGGATTGGAAGCTTGTGACTCAGATAACTCTTCTTCATCACTCTTTAGTTTCAAACATGCATTTGTCACCAATGGATCCCTGACTTCTGCGAGTGAAGTTTTAGGGGAGGAAACCGAAGGATAATCTATTGCATTAAATTGTCTTTTTTCTTCCTCGTTTTCTTCACATAGCTCAAACATAATGTACTCCTCTGAGTGAACATCTTCTATGTCTTCCACTTCCTCTTCATCCTGCAAAGCTGCTAAATGTAAGCCAGCACTCTCAGTTTCTGACACTTGCTGTGCCTCATGTTTTCCATTTTCATGCTCAACCACTGGATGTGAAAGATCTTTGTCAGGCACAGCAACTTCTTCATTCTGGCACGGATTCTCTGTGCTGCTTGTCATTGCTGAGTCTTTTTCAATATTCTCTTCAAGATCCTGTGAAGTGGTGGGTTGCTGTTGTTCTTTTTTCTCCTCCCCACTGTCTATGTTTGACAGATTCTCATTGTTCAATGTGAACTTTCCTCCTTGTTTCCTGTCAGTCTCCCAGTATGATTCCAGCATACGATCCAAAATGATCTGGAAGGAGTCGACGCTGAACTCAAACTGTCTTCGAAGGGAACTAACGAATCGAAGCCCCACGGTTTTAGCTCTGTTGTTAGACAGCGAGATCAGGCTCCATCTGTCATGCTCATTGAAAACCTTGACCATCTTTTGCACATAGGCCTCCTTCATAGTCAGGCAGGTAATTTTGCGTCTGTTAACTCCACAGGGGAGAAGGTCTCGTAGGCTGCCCAGCACCACCTCCTTAATCACCTGGAAGTCCTCCTGCCTGGGCAGCTCCACTCCGAAAATGATGTCCAGGTCTCTGTAGCCCATGCCATTATCCCTCACCATCACATGGCTAGCAGTTGCACCATTAAGACGGATGTCTTTAACCTGGATGTCTCTTTCAACCAGCCGGTCCTTCACCACCCGAATTATGTCTTTAGCTCTCACCTCCAGTGTGGGAAAATTTCCCCTCCCGTGGATGGGGATCACCTCGGTCAAGACCTTGTCCAGAGCCTGGACTTGTTCATGGGTCAAGTTGTGGAACCTCTTCTCTGTTTGCAGCTCCATTGCCTTCACCTGTTAAGAAATACAAACAACAAAAAGGGGATTTTGTGTCAATATCACACTGTGGCTGATGTGTGAAGACAGAACTAAGTGCAGATATAGGAGGGCACAAGCCAATGATATTTTAAGGCGATAGGGCATGTTTTTACAGGATTTTGTACATCCTTCACTAGTAAGATAATCCACCACTGAAACCCTGTTCACACTTCAGTTTAACATCAACCTCGGGTGATCGGATCATACGTGGACAGCTTTAAATACAGATATGAAGGGGGTGCAATTTTGATCTTTGGAGGTGGTCAGGGCCACATGGAATTTGTACTATGAACGCTAATGCGCCCCAATGTGCTCCCGACAACACTAGGGAGCAACTGCCTAGTTACTTTGCTGGATGAAGGAGAGTTTGTGGAAGGAGGACCACCCAGAAATATATGTTGTTTTATGTTTTTGAAAAAAAAAAACAATGCAGATGTGTGAAAGCCAGGATAACACCTTGAAAATGTTGATTTTTCTCTATAGCTACTGATACCTGCTGAAACTCATAATACAGACAATACGTTTTTAAGCTGTGACTAGCTGTGCTGTGACTACCCTGCACACGCCTTTTTCATGACTCATCCAGAATGCATTGTGCATTTTAGAAGGGGACAACAATTTGCCACAGTGGATTCCACTGGCATTAAAAGTAATGACAGCTGATTGAGGCCTTTTTCCTATATAATCAATGTCATCCACTTATTTCTTAAAAATAAGTTATTTGTCACACTGAGAAAGACAAACAAGGATGACCCAAGTCTTACCACTCTCTTTTGTGAGTGGTACGTGTGGTGTAGAATAAAGCAATAAAATAAAAAATATGTAAAGCTGATCACTAAAAGAACAACTTTTGGGCTGAATTTAGCATAACAGCATGGTGGTCAGATTTACAAAATATTTGCATAGCAAAATTGATCCAGTGGGTTCCAAACCTTCTTGTAATTAACAGCTTGTAATGGCAGAATTATGATATCTATCTTCCCATCCATCCTGAATACCCTCCTCTTTTCCTCAGTCTTTGATCTTTAATTTATCCTTTAACCCTCATTAGAGTCAAATAATGGTGTCTGAAAGAGTGAATGTGTCTTGATGGCTAAAGCAATAACAATCTGACATTTGTTTCAGTAGAAAGGGCAAGCCAGCAGCCAACAGGCAAGCTAAACTGGACCAGTTAACACTAATGTCAGCGTCCTTTTTTTTCCCCCTTTTGACAGAATATCAGGGACAGCTACATATCCAGGGCTTCAAGTGCATGAAAAACTGCTTATTATCAACATCACACAGTCTACTGCATGACAACAGCCTATGCACAGAATTACATGCCTGTCTCAGCTAATTCAGACCAATCTCAGATTCAATGGTCTTCTTTCAGAGGAATGAGAAATATGCATAGGTGAAGTATAACAAGCCCAGCCTGTCCTTTACAGAGCCACCAGCCACGACAGCAGTCAGGTGTATACAGACAAGATGTGGTTGACAGCCCGTGAATGACTGATGGTTGAGTCACCTGTAAAATTAATGGATGCTGCATAACTGATAGAACAGCACAATATGATCACACACAAATAGCAGTAGAGCATTCAACAGGGTCATAACTGAATGTCTAGCTGGTGTGACTAACTTCTGTATGATAGCCTATATATGACTTAACAAAAAATAAATAAATAAAAAAATCTGGCTTCCATGCCGTGCAGTCCCATAGAGCAAAAATTCATTTAAAACAAAAACTCTCCTGTCCTTCAGATACTTTTGCTTAAGATTACAGTATTAGCAAAGCCAAACATCAAATGTTCTTTTTTTTCTTATCAACTTACAGTTGTTGATAAAATTAGGTTTTGTGATAAAATTCTCAATCTAGAAACTCCTTGGATCATTTTTGCCACATGCTAATTAGCCATAGTCCTTTCATCCTCTGAGCTAGCCAAAGTGGAAGTATTGCCACTGCTTTGATTTTATCAACCCAAAGGATGACAAGAACACTGTAGACTGTGGAAGTACAAATCTCCACTTAAACAGAATCAATCTCAATACCAAAAAAATAACAAAAGACCCCTAAATTGAACTTAAAAGAACAAATATAAAGTAGCCAACAAATTAATTCAAGTTGCAACAGAAAACTAATACAGGATAACAAGTGGTGTAATGAATTATAGTAGATAAATAGTTAAGGAACTGTAAACATGTAAACAATGACTGCTTCATCCCTCCACCATCAAAATAGGACCGGTGGTGTCTGAAAACATTACCTCAATGTTAACATTTTTACGTTTAATTATTTAATCATTTATTTCCTGAATGGAAATACTGTCAAGATGCATCATCTCTCCAAGTTCTGTGAAAATCAGACTAAAATGTCAGAGATATCAGCTATTAGGTTTAATACATGGAAGGATCCAAAAGCCCCTAGCCTATATTTCTTCCCGCCCCCAAACCACCCACTTCTTTAGATGGAGGGAGTTAACGCTTTGGAAATTTAAAAAAAAAATGCATTGCTTTTTGAGCAATGGGACCATCCCTGGTTGCTAATTTACTGTCTCACCATGCACTTGGGCAAAGTTGTATAGCTATTCCTGTCAATGAAATTAGGCTATTTAAAATGCATCTAAAATGCATCCAAAATCTTCATCTGTGAATAAAAGGACAAATTACAGAATTGTACAGTAAATATAATGTGACTGGAAAAAAAGTTGTCCAATATTGCACATTTTCATCCATGGAGGTTTTAGCTTGGCCTGGCCATGCAATGTTACATCTGGACTGCCCACTACATCAGTAGTTGCATGTAAGCTCAGTATGCAATATATCCTAACATGTTTGTATCCGACATCGCAGGCAGCAATGTGGATGGTGTGGAAGCAGCTAAGAGAAACATGGACCACAGCAGCCTCTAGTGAACCACAGGGGTTACATCAGCTCGGTCCTGCAGCAGGACCACTCCGCTGCCACTTGGCTTCTTTATAGATAAGACTATATGAGTCATACAGTCACTGAATGAAGCATCACTCCCCGAGTCCCTTGTATTTTTTTTCTCCCTCTGTGCGCAAAAACGACACCAAACGCATGACTTAAGGTGGTGTTTAGGTCGTGACATGGATGAAATGTTTAGGCATAGGCTTGGGCAGTGGAAATCGCAAAAACATTACAGGCTACATAATTTATAGATGTAGTCGTGATCTGAAGGCATGCGCACTGATGGGCAGTTTTAAACACAACTATGACCAACAATATTTTGTCAAGATACTTTTGTATTTCCAACATTGCAACCACGAGCCTACGCTTTGTCAATCCATAACACTGCTGAACTTAAACTGTTACCGAAAATGTTGCCAATAAAGCGACTAACTACATAATATATCATCAATTAGTTGAAATAGGCATGTTTTGATGACATTTCTAGTCGTTGCATGACATGAATGCAGCCAACAAGTTTACAGTCTGCCTCAATATGCGAATGGGCGAAGATTTGGCGTTTTTACATAAAAAACAACAACTCTGCATTCTGAGATACAGGCAATTTGCCAGAATAAGCCATTACACAGTAGCCGCACAATTTTGATAACTCACCTGGTTTGGGGCCAAATTAAAATGGAAACTAAGCCAGAGTAGCAAACAAGGCTAAAAACACTGAGATATCCAACAGGTTTATCTCCGAACCCGCTGGAGATGTTGGCTCCGACACAATGATGCTGAAGTTGCACGGAGTGTTTCCTCTCAGCACATAAGCATTGTTTCCATGGCAATCAGGCGTCACGAATTTACGGTAAATCACGACGCTCGATCTCTCCAACTACGAAGTGACAACTGTCCAACTTTGAAACCGACAAGGTTGCGCAGGACCATCTAGATGTATTTTAATAGTTTCCAAAAGTTTGACTGTAATTGACGGAGCCCACCGATATACCAGGCTGATAACGCTGTATCGATTACCGGCATGCCAGTAGTGGCCTATCAGGATATTCTGCAGCACTGCTGAGCTGTTGCGGGGTGAATATCATATCAGACGGAGTGAGTCATCCTCTCTCCCCGCCGTGAGCCACACCGTAAATCTAATCATCAATCAGGCTCTCTCACCGCCCACTCCCTCACCGATACAATACCCCATTCACCTTTATTTGACTCTACACACCACATCAAAAAATGTGAACTCGGTGGAAATAGTCAGATAAAATAAAAGCAGCGTTTGTAGTGTTAATATTTAGGTTTTTTTTATTTTCTACCTTTCATTCATATTATGCAAGGAGGGAGGGAGGGGCTATGTTCTTTCGTGACGTAAAATGGAATACCGCTACCACGTGACAGTGACGTCATTCGTATTTTGGTAAGGTACCAGGAAGTACGGAAGACGACGAAGAGGAAAGGCTAACTTTTGCTGTCAAGTTTTACTTTATTTAACACGGTTTTCGCCGCGCTGTCAGCGAGGATTCAGTTATCTAGTTCGTGGACTCTTCAAGAACTGCCTTAACATGCCGAATATGGAGAGTATCCTTTTGGAAATGCCGTGGGAAAGAGGGTGTTAACGTTGTGGTGTAGCACAATTTCTGATCCGAAGCTCAATATTCGGGATCACTGGAATGTTAAAAGGCTGAAAAGCGAACTTAACAAAAAGATCAGAAGAGTATTGTGATTTTTATGCGTTGAAGACTTCTAAAATCCAACATGAAGTTAGGTTTTGACTACAAACTAAAACGACTACTTTGCTAAATGTCTCAACTGACCAAATTACTTCTTGGCATCGTGAATTGAGGTACAAAAAGGGCTGTTGTCTTTGCGATCCTCATCTGATATGGCTAGAAATACCATGTGAAAGGAAGCTGACAGTCTACACTTTAATCCCCACTGTCCTAGTGTCATTTGACATTATAAATAATAGGGTTATGTGTACTGTAGGCCTGTATTGTTTCATTTAACCTGTTTTACCAGGTGGCCTAGTCCTGACTGTCTTTCATCAGACAGTTTTTTTAGACTAACAACAGTCAACATAGAAAACAGAATCCAAAAACATTCACATTAAAAATTTCACTGACTCAGTATAGATTTTCACCTCATGCCCTCCAAAAAAGGAGGTTCACCAAACTTAAACAGGTGAAACCTAGATGAGGTTGAAAAGAGGAGCCAGGCCATTTATTGTCATTGCAAGTAAACGTGTTTCAGATGAAGTGACATTGATATCATCATCAGTCATCAGAGAATAGGTCTGAACCTTTCTGAAGTCTTTGTACAGTGGTTGAACAATCTTTCTATGTCACATGTGGGGAAAAAAGACCGTAAATAATGACACATGTTCAGTATCACTACAAATTTTATGGTTTCATTAGTATAAGTATAAATTGTTTGTAGTTTTGTTATATCTCTTACATTTTAACAGGATTTGAGAAACCAACACGCTTCATCTCGACTGTATTGTTAAATACATTTAGTTAATGTGACAGGGTTTATGAAGTAACAGGACACTCATAATATTTTCATTTATTATGGCGATTGTTAATTCATGTCTGTAATTTACATGGTCTACTTTATGCTCTTTTCCAATTAAAAATTAATTTAGATTCCAAGTGTAAGCAGCATAGTGTGTAATCATGTTTTTTTATGCATTTCTTCCAAAGTTGATTGTTTTAACATCATTAGTCTTTAACCTCCCATCCCAGAGCATCTCTTCAACTTAAAGTTTGCTGCCAAAGAACTTCAAAGAAGCTCCAAGAAATGTGACAAAGAGGAAAAAACAGAGAAGGCTAAAGTCAAGAAAGTAAGTTGGAATTTGTGAGCCATCAAGGTAACACTTTATCACAGCTTATTGATGGGTGCTGACAACGTTTTATTGAACTGTTGCGCTGATATTGCCCCACTAGGCTATTCAAAAGGGGAACATGGAGGTTGCAAGGATCCATGCAGAAAATGCGATCCGACAAAAGAACCAGTCGGTCAACTTCCTGCGGATGAGCGCTCGGGTGGATGCTGTGGCAGCAAGAGTCCAAACTGCAGTTACAATGAACCAGGTACTTCAGTAAACACACACTACCTCTGACATGTTTAGCTTGCATGATCAGTTATAGCTCTTAGATAAGCAAATCAGAATTAATTATTTATTTTTTTTGGATTTATGCTACCGTGTTAACTAATACTAATTTTATTTTAATTTTAGTAATGGCGTGTTTTTTTTTTCTTTCCTCAGGTCACAAAGTCTATGGCTGGAGTGGTGAAAGGCATGGATGCAACTCTGAGGAGCATGAATCTGGAGAGGGTAGTGTGTTGCATATGTTAAATATGCTCTCTGACATGATATTGTCACGCATATGTCAGTACAGGCATTTACATACAAGAGATTCTTGATAAGCAATCATGAGTAATGTGAATATGATGACCAAGCAGGTAGAGACAACTAAGAGAACAGCTTTAACAGTCTAATACGTTCAGAAAATTGCATCCATTTACTGTAATGCAGCCTTTAAAACCAGGAAAAAACAATACTTAGGCCATATCACCATATTACTATATCCAAAATCCCAGATGATGTCCAGTCTCATATCATTGATTTAATATCAGTATTTTGCCCTGCCATATATATCAGATGTGTAAAAATAAAAATTGTCATTTTAAAAGTTTATCTCAATTTCATGGAGTTTTAAAACCCAACATGTGCTGTTTGTATTTTTCTCAGATTTCATCTCTAATGGAGAAATTTGAGCATCAGTTTGAGACTCTGGATGTCCAGACAGCCCAGATGGAGGACACCATGAGCAGCACAACAACGCTGACAACACCACAGGTACGCGTGTCACCGCTTACCTCTTGTCTTCTTTACTGTTGTGGCTGAGACAAAGTGTGTTTTAAAGACAAAGATTCTCACTGTCAGTCTGATTTGTGTTTCAGAACCAAGTGGAGTCTCTGATGCATGAAATGGCAGATGAAGCAGGGTAATTGTTTATTTTCTTTCCCTCTGTATTTTGTTGAAAAATGTCTTCGATTACAGGCTGTAATTGTAGCACAATGGTGATGAACACAAATAACTTTATTTATTTGACATTTATATAAATATTTTGACTTTTTTTTCCAGTGTTACATAAATGAATATAATCTGTCTTCATGTCTTGTTTAGGTTGGACCTGAACATGGAGCTCCCCCAGGGACAGACGGGATCAGTGGGCACCAGCGTGGCCTCTGCAGAACAGGTATACATAAACACGGAAGTTCCCTTTAACATATGCACTGAGTTTACGCCGCCTTCAGGATTCACAGCTAAATGTGGCACAGACAAAACCACAGACAATTTCCTTTCGAGCCCTGCTGCCCTTACTGGTCCATAAATTGGATTCCTGGTGGCATGTGAAGTGAGACTGTTTTAGACAGAGGGACAGACAAAGTGGTTTGAAGCTAAATATGTCACCATCAGATTATATGCTTATTACAAGTTTTTAAATCAGTTGAGTCTGAACGGTCCTCACTTCATTCAACCCTCAGCAGCTCTGTGTAGTGCACCTTTAAGTGCAATCTCAAAATAATCATACATCACCAAAACCTGCTGTTGCTCTCTCTTCCAAAGGATGAACTGTCTCAAAGGCTCGCCAAACTCAGAGACCAAATGTAAAGGAAGACCACAGCGGACTGAAGAAGGCTACCTGACATGAATATTACTCGCAAGCACCTCTTATTTCCATAATGTCTTTCTTCCTCTGTCTGTATTCATGTTTCTCTGTTGAGGATCTACTGTATCATGTTTTCTTACAAACTGTGGCCTTTATTGCTTTTGTGTTTATGATCTCACCGTCACTATTTAAGTCTTTGGATGCCTGCCTATATATAAACAGGTATGCTGACAAGGGGGATTTACGCATTTCTTAAACATGCATATCTACCAATGAAGAGGATCCAGTCCAGCTGGTAAATATGTATACTTGAGAATGCCATACCTTAAAAATAAGTGGAGAGCGGAAGGTATTTCTCTATATTTATAGGCCAATATCATATACTGCTGTATAATGCTGTATAAACTTCGGTCTAAAATATCTTGGAACATATTCAGATTTTTATTTCTTCATATGGGCATGATTGCCGACAACATATTGATTTTTTTCACCTTGGTATCATAGTGTGAAAGACCTTTACCCTAAACTGGTGAAGTGAGCTCTTGTGTTGATTTGTGTTGTGTTCTGTTTCTGAGATTTATTTGAAGATATTGTATGAGAAGCCTATGGATCTGACTAGACATCCTCTTCATTTTCACTAATTCTTTGGGAAGGGGTTTGGAAATTGCATAAGCAGAAAATAAAATTTTATAACACTTTTATGCCCTTTGCCTTTGATTTTCAGTACAATTAGTATGTACCTGCACTGTATTTGCAACCAGTTATAACCTTGAACACAATGTAAATACAAAAACAAAAAATCAATGGCTATATGACATCTCAGAAATTGCTGTGTTCTTTATGATTTATTGGCACTGTCAGTGGTTCAGTTGAAACACCTCATTTATCAATATATTGTACATACAAACGCAGGTGTTACAGGTGGTGTGCAGTCATTCTAATCATAGTGGGAGTGTGCATACATTTAAGCACAGCTCTGACAATGAACAGCACAAAGTGGTGGAAAAGGAGAATTAATGTCACCAAGAAAGACAGGAACAGACAACCAAATGAATGGCCTTTTTTCATTATTTATATATAAAATATATATATATATTATATATAAAAATGAAAAAATAGCTGAGGCCAAAACAGCTGCCATTGCAAGGACATGTTTATACCATCCATGAACAATTTCAGTGTTGAAGAGCACGCAGCAAACTATTTTGTGCATTTAAGCATAGTTAATTACATAAAACTCATAACTGACAATCATTTTAAATACTAGAATGGATGTGAGAATTCAGGGTAAGTAATATAGTACTATATAGTGATCTGTAAAGAAAGTAGTAAGAAAGTAAGAAACCGTAAGAAACAGTAAAAAAAAAAAAAAAAGGTCTTGTTTTCAGCTGAGGAAGCTGTTACTTGTGAATTCACCCCTTTGGTTTTTGAAAAGTTTTTTTCTGGTTTGCCTCAAATTCAGCTAGCCAAACTCACATTCTTCCCAACATTTATAGGGAAGATTATTACCATATATGGTCAATCAGCTGTGTGTCATCATGTTAATGAGTAAATTGATGGTCGGTAAGAAGGTGCAGTATCTGATTACCAGCAGGTGCACAAATGTGATTTTTCTTCTGTGAATGAACAATTTAAATAGACCTTTTCCACAGCAGCCATTTTCACATCAAATATCAGGATACACACAGGTGCTACTAATGACATTACAGTTCTGTTTAGGTTAAGCAAAGCTGCGACACTTAAATGGAACAGAACTTCAATTCATGTCATTAATAACACCTGTGTTCACCGTGACATTTCATGTCATTTACACTTACACATTTTCATGCGTAAGTGTAAATCTTATCTGTGCAAAGTTGATAATTATGATATTGGGCCTTGTTGATATAAATAATATACCTGCTGCCTCCAGTTAGAGGATGCTCCACAGGTCCACAATTTATATCTACTTTGTCTATACAACATAAACTAAGTAGATTTTTTTTGTCCAGTAGTATCTACTATACTATGCTGATATTAAGCATACTCTAGCCAGTGGAGGGTGTGCATTTATCAGTATATACTGTATATATGCAAGTGTGGTATACTAGGCCTGTGCAAAAGAAACCAAATTTAATAGCTATAACTGAGCCTTGGGTGAAGCAGAATGAAATTACCAAGCAGCCACAGCACCTCCACTCAGAGACCATGTCTTTTTTTTATCTTGTCACATATTCCACATGAATGAGGACTGGACTGGGTGAGGAGGATAATAATATGTTAAGAGACACTTGCTGGGTCATTGTGACATGGAATCAGTCACACATTTGATTGATACGTGTCTCCAAGGCGTTCTGGAGAAAATCCCCTCTTCACTCAGAAAGCGATGACACTGAAAGGTTTCTGTGGTCGTTTGGAGGTAATCTCTCCACCCGGTTACATGTTCCTTCTGTATGTGCACTTAGCACATTCAGACATCCGTCTGTTCTCTGGGAGGTGGTACCACTACCAGTCCATTAAGACCAAACACCACCAGTCACCAGCAGCTTCTTCTTCCCAAGAGATGTCACTCTACTTAACCAGGCTGCTGAAGACTCACTCCATGCAATTTAAACCCACAATGTCTGCACTCTTCAATCCATCCAACCGTACTGTCTCTAAACTTTTCACTAATTATTCCCTCTTAGTTCTTTAAAACCTATATCTTAACAGCCACAAAAAGGGGGAAATATTAGAAAATATTATTTGTGTAAACATCCAGAACCACCTATAATCAAATATGCAAACATAACTTGATAACTTATTGAACCAAAGAAAGAATGCATTAGGAATATATATAAAAGCGTACTAATAATGTGAATTACACACAATAAACATTATCAACATTATAACTAAAATATCAGTATACTTTAAATGCAAAATATAACAATGTAAGCCCATGAACACCCATGATTCTATCACACTGGTCTCTTTCTATTGACTGTAACTTACTCATGGTACAAGACCAATAGACCATTGATCAAACAATGGACTTACTTCCTCACATCCAACCATACTGTATGCCACACTGCTAATACACACAAAGTGTGTACAATACAGTATACAGTATTGTACAGATGTTCTGTTTTCTTTGAGCACCACTAGGACAAATTCATCTTTTGTTCTTGTCCTTCCTTTACATTTTTCAGATTGATGTATCCTACTTTGAAATCAATGTAGGAAGATTGTTTGAAAATTACTCACAAACGACCACATATCATATCCCTGATCTCTGAAGGAAACTACCACAGTCTGAGCCGATTCTGACTGTGCTGATGCAAAACTATCTGCAGAGGGCAGCGGTGACCTTAGTTCAGTCTAGCTGGGGCAGATATGAAAGAGGAAGACGCAGTGGGAGAAAAGGCAAAAGAAGAAGAAACTCATGTAGCTACGTTTTCATCCCGTGATCCCCACCTCGCGCCCCTCTGTCAGCTGTAAGTCAGGTTGGTTATGAAGAGGTTCTGTCACTTGACGATTGCCCAAAAGATTTAACTATTCAGAGGTGTGTATTTTTTTAAGTATAACTTGACCTGAATCTAAGTATTTACCTAATACTGCATTTTTCATCTTTTTTTTCCTTTTCTTTTTCTTTTTTTTTCCCCCAACAAAATCAGGGCTGTCTATGCATGCTTTATTCCAAAAGTTTCTGTTCAGAGACTACTGGAAATTGTTTATCTGTGACACAAGCTGGAAGAATGTGCTGATGTCGTCAAACAAATATTTACCTGTCCTTGGGGTCAAAAAAGCTGCCTCTCACAAATATTATCCTGCTAACTCCTTCATAAAAAAAGAAAGGGAAAAAAAAGAAAGAAGATATTCAGGTGAACTGTACCTTCCACACCCTTTGTCCAACCAGTTTGGGATGGCTCAGGTTATGATTGATTGATTGATTGATTGATTGATTTATTATTAGTAGTAGTAGCATTAGTATTAGTATTTTATCGGCCTTGTCTATTATAGCTTTGTCATATAGTGGGGAAATTGTTTTTGTCCGTGAGTAGGCTATAACAAAACCGAGAACTGTTTTAATCACTTTTGTTTCTTTGAAAAAAATATATTCAGTGCTATTCTAATTTTTTAAAAAAAGCTGGGAAACTACTACTACTACTGCTACTACTATTTATGATTATTATTATTGTTATTATTATTGAAGAAGAGGTAGAAGATGCTACGACTAGTGTGCCGTAAATTCCATTAGAAGAGGAAGAAAGAAGAAACAGAAGCAGAAGAAGAGTCATGTGATTGAAAGCGTAAACAGGAAGCAGCTGATCTGGACTTGACTGCCTGTTTCCAACCAAGACCAAGTAATGTATAGTGTATTTCTTCAAATTTATTTAAAAAACTGTGGTCTCAAATTGCATAAATCTAACTAACCTTCTTCACTGCCAGAAAGTAGAGGTTAAAGTCGTCAGTTTAACTCAGATAACCGTCTCGCTTGCCTGAGTTACCTGACACTTTATTTGGGATGCCTGTCATGCTAGCTAGCATTAGCTTAGCTGTTTCTCCGGAAATAAGAAAAAGGTTTGATTAAAGTTAGTAAGCTGTTATATCATCTGGTTTATTTAATCGACTCAAGTTTGACTAAATATGTTTCAGTAGCTCGTTTTTCAAGCCTTTTAACTCGTTGCTTAGCGTTATATTGATTATCTGCCTCTAAAAAACAGCAACAACAACGTCAACGTTAGCTCCCCTCTGTATACCTAACACCTAAGTGAAAATTGTTTTATTTGCTCCGCAGCTGCCATAGCTAGAGAGAAACTGAAGAGGAGGAACTGGAGATCTGCTTGCCAAACAGAAATAAGTCATTTGACCTGATCAGTTGACTTCACAGGGATATTCAGCACTGTGTCCGCTGAGGGTGATGTCAAGCACAGCAATGAAAAAAAAGGTGAAACTCAGGCTAGTCACTGACATTGTACCATAACAGAGGACTACAGGATTGGCCGTCTAATAGTTTCAAGCAGTAGTCTAACCTGCTATATTTTGTTTTTAAGGTGTTATTGATGGGAAAAAGTGGGTCTGGAAAGACCAGCATGAGATCAATCATCTTTGCCAATTACATAGCTCGAGACACACGCCGCCTTGGAGCCACAAGTAAGTATGCATTAAAGAAGGATGCCAAATCAAGCTTTAATCCAAAACCTGTAGTGTATGTCTTTCTTCCATCTACAATAACATCTCTCATGCTCATGTAGTTGATGTGGAACACTCCCATGTGCGATTTCTTGGCAATCTGGTTCTGAACCTGTGGGACTGCGGAGGGTAAACCCTATTTGTTTATAATTATCTGCCACCTTCTGACCAAATTAGAAAGGGCTTGACCCGAATCTGATAAACCCTGATAAACACGGCTCTGTTTTCTTGATCCATCAGACAGGACACGTTCATGGAGAACTATTTCACCAGTCAGAGGGACAACATTTTCAGAAATGTAGAGGTGCTTATTTATGTCTTCGATGTGGAGAGCCGTGAGCTGGAGAAGGACATGCACTACTACCAGTCTTGTCTGGAGGCCATCCTGCAGAACTCCCCTGATGCTAAAGTGTTCTGCCTTGTGCACAAAATGGATCTGGTGCAGGAAGACCAAAGAGATCTGGTGAGCTTTGGTTGATATTTTGTAAATCAACAGTTATTGAATCTGCACACACATTTTTACAGTGTCACCACAAACCTTGTTGCTGCTACTGTTCTTCAATGCATATTGCTTTAATGGCAAAAATACCTTTAAGTCATTTGATTCTAAAACTGATTATGTGATAGATTGTAATCAGCATTTGAAGAAAATGGTGAAACACGACTGCTAAATTTGAAGTCATTAAGTTAATAAAATCACATTAAGAAAACATCTTTCTAACTGCCATTACAAATTGGGGATGGGGGTCAAAGAAAATCATATGAATACATTTTTTGGAAATAAGAAGATATAGATAACATTGAGAAATTTAAGAACTTATAATTAAATTAGAACTTGTATTGTAAAACTTGTAATTGAGTCAGATTTCCAAAAAAGATGACACCCTTTCATTACCTGTGGCAGGGAGCAGCAGGGGCCAGAGACTGTGAATATGACTTGATATCATCTATAAAGCTGGTAGATCAGAGCCAGAAATAATCATTCTGTGTCTTAAATGTTTGATGAGATCACAGGTGCAACCAATCAAGAAATTAAGTGTTATTATCAGAATTACCTAAAAAAAAGCCTAAATAAATAAATGAATAAGCATTTGTTTACATTTATTGATAAATAAGAATTTTTCAGATTACACTTAACACGGAATAATTAACTCATGATTTTTTATTGGCAAAAATTCAGCATTAAAAGTAACAAGCTAGCAGAGACTTTTTGTAATTAGTTCACTAGCTACCAAACTGTCAGCTAACCTGTCATCTGCAGCTTACAGAATTATTTTCAGGCCTGTTTAAAACAGTAATTTGAAACAGTCACTGACAATTTCCTAAATTGCAGGTTGGCCACTACACTAGCAGTAGCCTTTGTATAAAATGTCTATTGAAAGGAATGGGATTGCTCTGGGCAAACAGGATGTCTCATCTTGGCGGTGAGCTAAACATTTAGAGGGCCAGTCAGGGTCAGAGCTTATTCATTGAGTTCTGTAGACATGAGAGTGCAGAAAAGGACCAAAGACAAATACTGTTTTCATACATGTTTCCATGTGACTGACTGTCTTTACAGATCTTCAAGGAGCGTGAAGAAGACTTGAGGAGACTGTCCAGACCGTTGGCTTGCACATGCTTCAGGACATCAATCTGGGATGAAACCCTATATAAGGTTGTGGATCTGACTACCTGCATGTTGAAATGTGACCTAGTAACGTTGGAATCGTAACAAACCGTTGCTTTTCTGTCTTCTTAGGCCTGGTCCAGCATCGTATACCAGCTCATCCCAAACGTACAGCAGCTGGAGACAAACCTGAGAAATTTTGCACAAATCATAGAGGCAGATGAAGTTCTTCTGTTCGAGAGAGCCACTTTTCTGGTGAGAGCGGCCACTTTCTCTGGCTTGTGTCTGGGCTGAAAATCTAGAAATGAATGCGATTTCTATTTTTTTATGTGTCTGTGTGTGTTGCAGGTGATCTCCCACTACCAGTGCAAAGAGCAGCGCGACGCTCACCGATTTGAGAAGATCAGCAACATTATCAAACAGTTCAAACTCAGTTGTAGGTAAGTCGACCTTGTTATAAAAAAAAAAAAAAAAACGCCTTCACAGAAGCTGGCTGCGTTTGAATGATGTTCCTAATTTTGACTTGTTGTATTGCAGTAAACTCGCAGCCTCCTTCCAGAGCATGGAGGTGAGGAACTCCAACTTTGCGGCCTTCATCGACGTCTTCACTTCTAACACATATGTTATGGTGATCATGTCGGACCCGTCCATTCGTAAGTAGTGAAGAAACAGTTCTTTGCATGTGCTGTATGTGTCCAGAGAAAACAACAAGACAATAATACATGTCTCCATCCTTCTAGCCTCTGCAGCCACCCTCATCAATATCCGTAATGCTAGGAAACACTTTGAGAAGTTGGAGCGGGTGGACGGACCCAAGCACAGTCTGCACATGCGAATGCGCTAGCCAGCGCGTTCGCCGCAGCGGAAACACCGAGCCAATCAGTCCACAGACCACAAGCTACATGATGTGGTCCAGCTCTGATGCATATGAGCAGCCCTGCACTGTTTCCCATTTATCTCCACGTTCAATCACAGTTATTATTACTGGAAAATCATGTTTTCTTGGGTCTAATTTCTACAGTGATCATATGTATCTTGAACAGTGATGCTATTCTCTTGAGATATTTGTCCTAACTTTACGTATTAAAGGAAAATGAATACTTGTGTTTACAATGAAGGGGCTGTTATTGCTGTTACACTTGGTCATGTACCCGTTCACTCCATACAGTGAGCTCCAGCAGTATGGCTTTCATCCCCAAATGAAAAGGGCAGCACATATAATTTGATCCAGAAATGCCGATTGTGTGCCATGTTGCTTTGAAAGTATGCAAAATATAGTTTTATTTGGAAATAAATGTGAAATGCTTCATTTGCTTTGTCTCTGTAAAGTGCCAATACATTAACTCACTAATCAACTAGATAAATATAATTATCTATTATTAACCGCTTTTTGAACTGATCCATGATATATTACTGCGTAATTATAACGTAATCTAAAAACCCCACAGCCTGATCATATAAAGTTTATATTAGATTTTTCACAGCTAAACGGCATGGCATTTCCCATGAGACTATGAGTAGAGACACTGACACTGGCACCAGTTGTCCTGTGCAGATGGCATCTGGTGGTTAAAATCTGATGCTAGAGAGGTTAACAGTTGAAGGGGGCGCAGGCTTGCATGGTGCACCTGTTGTCAAACCGACATGCGCAGGGTTGACAACAGTGCAGGGGCAGATGGAGCCGCATGTTTTTACCACAGCACAATCAGTTCGCTTGAGGGAATTCGGCAGCATGACTAACAAGTAGACCAGTATTAACATTTGTGCATGTGATTCACATGGAAAAAATTTCAACTTACTTACCTTTGCTAATATCTGAATTATAACATGGCATTGCATAATTGTGATGTGCTGCTTTAGTGCTGTGACACCTCTGACCAGCCTGTTTCCCACAAAATGTGAATTTTGGAAGGGTGCATGCAGAGCTAATTCAAACTATACTTGAGTGACCCATCATAGAGCATCGAGGGCCTGGGCAAAGGAATGCTGGGTGAGAAGCTGCAGCCAGCACTGCTCACAAAACCCATTTTAATGGCGGCCACTGGCAGGCATGTCGCACTCAGCATATGGCCTTGGTCTGGCTCAAACTGCAGACCCTCCAGTGCTGAATATACTCAGTCTTATCTGGTCCAACATTTGAAAATGATTCAACTCAGTTGGCAAAGCAGGCGTATCTTAACTCTTAGTTTCCAACAGCGGGCTTGATCTCATGGGATCAAGCATTAAAAAAACCCACACTGCAAAATACATAACGAGGGAGGTATTTCTGCACACTTAGTATATATACAATGCTGCAACTGGTTGTAACTATTTTGTTTTCCTCTTTTAAATTTTTATAGAGGTTATGTGATTTAATTTTTTTATTTAGTTTTTTTTTTTAAACATTCATAATCTATATGAAATGGATATGACATCATTCATAAATTATCCTTCAATAGGCTTGTCTTTATTCTAGTAGATTTATGTCCAAAGGGTGATCAGACTAGATGATGGATGTCACAGTGTGTTGGCAATAGGCCTAATATGACATTTTTTCAACTGTATAGACTATTGAATAGCACATCTGCTATCTGATGTCAAAATTAATCAGATATTGAGGTGCTCATGTGTTTGTTGACAGCACAGATTTTATAATCGAGTCTATCAAGAGCTACCTATTATTTATTTTACCAACTAATATGAAAGATAAACATGATTTTTATGCACTTTTTGACCAGCCTAGTATAAATTGGAGATTTGTCCACCTCATTAGTACTTCATCCCATCCACTGAAGCTCCTCCATGCTGCAGAGGATATGCACTCATTACTTCCTGCTCCTTTATTAAAGCCGGTGCTGCTGCAGAAGCATTGTTCCAGTAGTATTATAGATACTGCTCACGCGGTTGATTTGCATCCTGGAATGCTGAGGCTGAATAACTGGAAAATCCCCATTCCCTCGGTTCAGTGATCGATTGTTCATAACAGAAATGGGATTGACTAAATACAAATTCAGACGACACTCCTTGCTCATGTTAATATCAGACCGACCGTAAAATTTATAAGTGAAACTGTCCCGCAGCTGAAGCCACTCTGAGGCTTTCCAAGTTTGCCATGGGAATATGAAAATGCAACTGAGTTTAGCTGCAAAAATAGGCCTGAAATTTCTGCATCAGGGCTTAATACATCAAAAACTGGAGTCTAGTGTTAATGTCTCCCTCCTGTGCTACAATGACGCATCATTATCAGTGCAAGAACTCCCTTTGAATGTCTTACAAAAGCCAAAATAGGAGTGGAACTGTGAAAATCAGAGTTTATATGACTATAAGACATCATATAGCCTCTCTGATATGCCATTATTCAGCTATGACCTGGAGGGTAAGAGCACTGGAAAATAACAGTGTGTGTGTGTGTGTGTGTGTGTGTGTGTGTGTGTGTTTGTATGTGTACGTGTGGGTGTGAACTCTAGCAAATCACCTTGTGCCACCTCTCCTAGGACTTCTTTCTCATGAGAAGCAGCAAGAGACGAGGTGCTAGGACACAGTATGCCATCATATCAAGAGAAGTGTTTCCTTCAACTGAGGTAACCTGAAGCACAAGATGTGATGAGAACACAATAGAAGGTATTAGCCAAAAAACTGAAACTTAAATTAGTTTTTAAAGGTCTTAAGTCTACAGTGTTTTGAGGGCAGACACTATAACGTAATCTCTGGATTTGTCATGCTTTTTTTTTTTTTGTATTTTCTCTAATGTGTTTTCCATGCCTAGCTTGAGGTTTAGTTTACACCCAATAACTCTGAAACCGTAAAAACACTTTCATCTTACTTTGGCTTTGGAATACATAAGAACTTATGGACAGAGCCTAACAGTTTGTAATTTGTCTTATATCATTTTCATATTCAATGACATACAAGCAAATCTTTATTTTCAAAGTTTAATAATGATGGAGAAGGATGTCATCATTCAAGTATGCATACTCTCTCTGTGTTGAATCCTGTTCTTTATAGAGATATGGATCTAAAATCTCACTGATGCAGTTTAAACTTTGGGCTTAGTTTGCACATTTTTTCCATGTGCAGACCCTTCTGTATTGGCAACAGGCACGGCGTCTGTCCCAGTGACCGCCTCTGCATCTGTGGCCATGTCATCGTCTGCCAAGGCACCGCAGCATGTGCGATTCAGCTGCCGCTCCAGCGTGGTGACCCGCTGCTTTAGCCGTTGCTGAGTGGCTGTGTATTCACTGAGCAAACGGGCAAAGCGAGTCTGTAGCGTGTCCAGAGAGGACTCCAGCCTCTCTACCTTCTCCTCTGTGTCCTCTTTCCCCAGCCCGCCGCTCTCTGCGTTCTCATCCAGGAGACCCTCCTTCATCAGGATCTCCCGGCCCCTCTCCTCAAGCACCTTCTTAGCATCTGGGTACTCGGTCACGGCCTCCATCAGGTCGTCCTTAGACAGGCAGAAGAGATCGGAGTAGCCGATGCTGCGGATGTTTGCCGTCCGACGATTTCCCATTTTGCTGCCCTTTATATTGAGAATGCTGATTTCCCCAAAGCAGCTGCCGGCAGTGAGGAGGGCGTATTGTGTAACCCCGTCATCAGCCACCACAGCCAGCTTCCCCTCTTTGATGATGTACATTTCCTTTCCTATATCTCCTTTCCGGCAGATGTAGTCCCCGGGACTGTAGACCTGCGGGCGGAGTTTCAGCACCAGCTCCACCAACAGTCCTGCCTCACAGTCTTGAAAGATGCGGACTTTCTTCAGGGTCTCCAGGTGGACGTTGATAGCAATCTCAGCCCGCAGTTTGTTCGGCAAGTTTTTTAGCACCTCCTGCTCATCTACTGCTTTCTTGTTAGTCCAGAGGTAGTCAAACCATTTAATGACACGGGACTCCAGCTCTTTGCTGACTTTGCGGAAGTGCATGTAGTGTTTGATGGCATCTATGCGGGCTTGAAACTCTGCACGTGTGGCATTCATGTTGGCAATCATGGAACCCACATTTCCAACAATTGTGGCAAAGATCAGCACCCCGACAAGAAAGTCAAAGACCACAAACAGGTACTCCTCATCCCGCACCGGTGCAGGCATCTCTCCAATAGTGGTAAGAGTAAGGGTGGACCAGTACAGACAATAGACATAACCCCGAGTCAGGGAGCCGTACTCAGGGTTGGAGATGTTAGGGTACACCCACGTATCAGAGCCAAACCCCAAAGACTTTGATATGGCAAAGTAGATGCAGGCGTTCCAGTGAATGATCACCAGGATGTAGAGCACCAAGTTGCAGATGCGGAAGATGTTGGGGTAGTTTGTGCGTGTCTCAGTACGGTCAAAGAACTCAAACATGCGTGGGAAGCGCAGCAGACGGTTGAATCTGAGCTGTGGTGTGTGGATGCCTGTGGTGATGTAAGCCAGATCAGTGGGCAGGATGGACACCACATCCAGTTTGAACTGGAATGTGCGGATGTAGCTGTCTCTCAGCTTGGCATGGTCCTTCACCAGCAAACCTTGTTCCAGGAACCCTGTGATAAATAAAACATCATTTCATTTGAACGGGATATGTCTCATTTCTATTGCTATTGCGCAACACAATTCCATTGTGTCTCGAGGCCAGAGGCCAGATGATGAAATAGGTTACCTGTGCGAAGTCGGACGCAAGTGTCCATTATGTACACAAGGTCAGAGAGGTAGTCCAGCACCAGCCAGCAGATATAATTGCCCACCTGTAGCTTGTCAAAGCAAGCCCTAGGGATAAAATAGGAAGTATTTCATACTGAGTAGGGGCACTTAACTCCCATCAAAGTAGTAGACAGCATGTCCATTCAGTATATCCATAACTTTGGAGCTGCAAGGCCCAAACGGTAATAACTGTGGTCTTACCTAGCCACAACAAGGATCCAGTTGTAGAGGACAGCTGTGGCAATAACAAATAGCCAGCGGTAGTATGCGTCATCTGATGGGGACACCACAAACACTTCCCACTTTTTCCTAAAAGCAGGGAGTGGTTACAGATAGACACACAACTATGGCTTCTGTTTCTGTAAACTTCAAAATAATGTTCCTTGTGCTTTGTGTTGTCAGCATTAATGAAAATTTCTACTAAGATGTATCGCTTAAAAGTGCAGTAACACTCAAAGTAAAGCATAGTAATGATTTCGGGAGGCAGGCGAGCCTACTTCATGATCCCTTTGGCATTGTTGCCATTGGCATCCGGTTGTGTATTGCTGATGCGGCTGGGGGCGATCCTCAGCTCAGGCCCTCGGAAGCGCTCCAGGAAAGAGTCTGGCCGCTCCTCCTCTTCCAACAGGCTCCTGTGTGCCCATTCTCTCAGCGTCACCACCAGGCTCACCAGTCTGACAGACAAAACATACGGCTTTCACACATGCAGCCTTTTCCATTCGTTTTACAGACCTTTCTAAATCCAAGGATCATGTATGAATATGAGCTGGGCTTTTGCACGTTGGTGTGTCAAGACTTTGTAAGATTTCTGTAAAAGCACTGCATCAACATATTGGAGAACTAGCACCATTACACCTTAAAAAAAGAACCTGTTTTAATCCAGTAACTCATTACCACATCAGGTTTGAGGCATTTATATAATTACTGTAAACAAATGACAGCATCTACATTGTATTTTGTATTGTATGCAGCCAGGTTCTATTTCACAGGAAATCTGAATAATTGATTTACAACACAAAAGTTTATTTACAGCACAAAACAGAAAAAGGGACCTGTACTTCCAATGTGAATGGAGTTGCAAACAATGGCAGCTGTTGGCGTGATGGAAAAATCACTTCTAACATGGTCATTCACTTCAATAATGGGAAATGTGATCTTAACCTTGAGACACACTAGAACTAAAAATACAACTAGTGAGAGATAGAGGCTACCAATCATCTTGACCAATGTCTCATTTGTTTATGGCAACTCTACCAAAGCATAAGTTCATGTGACAGTGATGTACTGTGTCCTCAAAGTGGTCTAGTGGAAAAATAAGAAAGGTTTTCACCATCCGGGAATTTGAATCAATTTGTCAGCAGCTGTCAGGAACACTTAAAATTGTGGTTTGGACAAAAGCATTGTCTTCACTGCAAAAAATACCTGGCTTAACAAATGATTTAGCACTTGAAATCTTTCTTGAAACAAGTGAAAAACACCTGCCAAGATGACTTCTCTCTCATGGACCAATTCACCTCATTATGTTTAAAGAAACTGACACTTGTTTGAAGAAAATTCCTGAAACAAGTTAAAGAGCTTTAGAAGCAAGTGGAATTACCTCTCCCCTCGAGCAGTGACAAAATAAAATTGTTCTATTTTATGCTCCACATTTATGCTCCCAACACCCTATGAGTTTCCCCCTGACAAAGACCTTTATCGTGTTTGTCAGGGGAAACTTTTCATGCATATGTGAAATTCTACCAGTGAGCCTTGGGGAGCAGTTCATTGGCTGTTGGAACAAGCCATGCCAGAAAAAATATATTCTTTATTCCGTGTGTGATGAAGATTTATGACCGAAATGCTGCATCATCAAATAAGAATGAGCAAGGGAGAGTGTGCAGGTATCTGATTTTATCGTCCAGATTCATATCTAGTGTTCTCTGATCAGTTGGGGCGGGTTTATGAATGTATATTAGTCTGCCGCAGCAGGACTGTCAGCATTTTTACCTTGAGATAGCTCCCCTTCTCCGAAAAGAATTTCTGGAATTGCCTCCTTGAGGATCAAGAGCAGCAACTCTCTGCAGCTCTGAGGACGTGTCGTCACATACTGATGGCACCCTGGAAGCACATGAAGCACACGTCCGAGCTTTCATGATTCATGGTTTATGATTAAATCCACTTTACCACTGTAACATTGCAGCAGAGCCGAATGGGGTGTAAATTTGACAGCTTCATACGTACAGGCAGGAGAAGAAGAACCTAAACGTGTGACATAAATTTCTTGTCAGTTGTTTATGGCCCACCTGCTAAGCATACTCTCAGCCCTCTCTATCTCCTCCTCTATGGTGGTCTTCACTGAGAGGCTATGGGGGGACAGATCTCTCTCAGCCGCCTGGCCCGTCATCTTCAGATCTGAGGGTGTTGACAACACATTTATGTTACAGCACCTGGTACACAAACCTAAATCATGTGGTCGGGAACGTTGCACACGCTCTCAACTGTCTTCTCTTGAAGCAACAGGAGAGAAAGGAGAGTGAGTAGAAAGTGTGTCGTCTCAGTGTTTATGGAGAGCGTATGACAGATTATAGTCAAGGGACAGGGGACGACTGGGACTGTCTGCCACAGTCCCTCATCTGGCCTATCACACAGCAAAGTGGTTGCTGTGGTGACTGAAACAAGCGAGTGTGCGCTACAAGAGGAATTCAGTGTAACAATACTGTCAGATGTGAATGGGGCGTTGTTTGAATAGACATTTGGCTCATTTGTTTTGATAAAACCGGTAAGTGTATGTGTGTGTAGGAGGGACAAGGAGATAATGTGTCCAAAATGCAGTTTCACCTCGAGATCTGGAAACGTGACGGGAGTGACACCAGCGAGGGGGCAATCTGAGTCTCGGGAACACGGACAAATGATGAGGTGTTTAGATGACTGTTACCGGTGTGTGTCTAATTGGTAGATCATTAAGGAAAACACACATACACACACACACACACACACACAGTCAGCCTGAAGCACTATGCTCCGTGAGGCAGGCAGCAGCACTCCCGCAGGAGCCTCATCACTTAGGAAACCAGGGCACTGACTAGAGGCATCGTGTGTCATGTATGTCTCATAACTGTGAGTTAGCTGCTAAGTTAAACAAACAGGCAGCAAAGTTTTCTACTGCTCGCTCACCCATTAGCCATCTAACTGCAAGGACACAGACCAAAGCATTTATGTTGATAAGGGCGGGTTGAAAGCTGTTCAAAAATGTGAACAATTTTGGATTATTACACACACATTTTCCCCTATTATATCATAGCTATAATAACTCACTGATTGGAGTTTTTAAAAGAATATTCTAGCTATTACTGCTGTGAACATCAAGTGAAATATATCACTGTTATAACACATTGAAAAGAATCTATTATGCATACACTTCTATTACTTTGTTACTTAGGTTTAAGGAAATTTCTACAGCAATAAGCTAAATGTGACCATACTTTATAATAAGCTTCATTCCAATTTTATTGTAATTATGTTAATAATGCAAGAAAATAGCAAACAGAATATGTGAATTATGACTAACATAGCTCTATGTTTTCCTCCTATCAGGTTAAATAAGTGAATAAGTTGAGAAGTTTTCATTCACAACCTTGCTCTTACCTTAATTTTCCTCCAGTTATTCCAATAAAATCCTTACAGTGATTTCACACAGATACGCCCAGAGCTCTTTCCCAGCCAGTCCATTGCCAGTGTCCATTGCAGATGTAACAGAGCAAAAATTGGGCTGCATTCAGGGCTCCCAAAGCAATCCCTTCTCCTGTTCTTGGTTAATATGCAACAGTTTCTGCGAGCCACCTCTTGAAATGTCCTCAACAGCGTCAGCACAGCTTGTCCACCTGTGTCAGTGGATCTTCTGGACTGAGTGCAGAGGGTTGGATGGGAGAACAGGTACAGTGATGAATGCAGGGTGGGGAAATCTTCCAGCGGTAAGAGCCCAGATATCAGGTAAGACGCTGTGGAGTCCGCTGGGAAAACCTCTTGGTAGTACCTTTCTTCCGCATGTCTCCTACAGTGGAGAGGAGCGAGAAACAGCTCAAAGCAGGTAACTATTCAGCAAGTCATCTTTAGTGTGCAACTATTCAGCCTTCTTTCATCCCGTGTGAGGCAATTCAGTGCATCTAAGTCAATTTCAAACCCTTTTTCTGACACCCTACAAGAGGAAACTGGGACACAAACGAAGCTTGAAAACCCAAATGATGAAGGCCACATGAGGGGGACACCTGCGCTCCAGCTCCTCCTCCTCCTCCTCCTCCTCCAGCTCTCTGGCAGTCTCTGCTGTAATCAAATAAGGAGACTTACTCAGAAACCCTTAATGAACAGAGGAGCTTCTGCATCTGGCTGGGACTCAGGCCAGTGAACAGTAAACGACAATCTGCCATCAGTATTCCCCGCTGCATCTCCAACTTCACCAGAATTTTGCCAGTTAATGGACTGGAGAGAAAATCCTCCTCACTGTCAGGAGAGCCGGGCCAGCAGAGCGAAGCCTAAAGATAACAGGCCTGATGTGTCTGGGGACAAATCCAGAGGAAATCTAACCATTATGGAAATAACAAGAAAAGATAAAATAAGATAAAAGTGAAAACCAAAGCTGATATTATTAATTATGATATTGTAAATATTAATATCTGAAGAAACTGTTGATCACCATGCTTTTAAACCATATGGAGGGTCTGATTGATGCTTTGTTTTCGTACGAGCAAAAAATGAAGCAACTTGTCAACATTAAAAAGCCAGAAGGTGTAATGATTTGCTTCCTGCTTTCATTTGCACCAATTTGGGAATTAATAGGCTTCATTCTCCATGCAAATGACTCTCAAGTACCCTTGCAAGTGTTGCATAAACACGCAACATGGAGAGGGAACAAATGCAACAATAAACATTTATAAAGTGATTTTAAAAACATAGTGCTTTACAGTGACAAGAGGGAAGGGACATAAAAGCTTAATTTATAGCAAGCAAATTCACAAAAACAAGTCTATAAAATGTTAGGACTTAAAATCATGGTCAAATGTTTATACAGCCATTCATGTTTTACCAGTTATGCTACTAAATTGCATATAAATACGTGAAACATTTAATCAAATAAAAATTTGATTAATTTATGTGAAAAAATCTGTAAAAATATACATTTCATGTTCAAGAAATGGTGTCACTGGCAAATGCGTGTTAGCATTTTGTGGCATATTTTAATGATTTTAAACGGCATTTTTCATTCTAATTATTCCTGTTTAGTTGTCAAACAAAAATGTGAGAGGTAAAATATGACAGCACTATAACCAGACCAGTCATTCAAGACAGACAAGATCAAGATACCTTGGGTGCAATAAAATGTCAGAACACAGATTAGGTTTTAGGCTTGACTCCATAGCTATGAAAAATGCCTCTTCCAAGAAGTAACAGATAACACACGCACACACACACACACAGAGTTTTCAATGTCATATTTATTGTTACATATAAAGCACTTATGAGTAGACGTGCACAAGGCCAAACATTATTATTTGGCCATTGTCATAAAATATCATGAAGCTACCTGGAATGGAGATATTGTTTATATTTGGTAATGTTGAATACAAAAGAGAAGGGAAAAACCTCAAAGCGCAAATACAAGTTGTCTTTGAGACTAGAAGGCACAGCAGAAGCCAGGAGAGTAAAGTCAGCCTGTTCCTCATCCAGCGTAACAGACGAAAACAAAACAAAAACAAAACAAAAAAAGCCCAACACAATAAAGGTCAGACACCCCCAAACAGCATTTACCCCGCTTTGTAATCCCAAGAAACAAACAAATGACGTGTACAAGAATACAGAGAGCACATCAGGCTTGGTCAGTACTATAGTTTGACCTTATGGCTTCTGTATGTAGATATGTAGTTTATGATGCCAGTTATTAAGACATGCATGTACTTCAATAAGGGAGAGGGACTGTTTAGGTGTTTTTTTTTTTTTTTTGTGATGTGTGCCACACCTGAACGTCCAACCTCTCAAACTTCTTCTTTTTAGCCAGGTTAAACCATAATTATCTTCAATATGGTAACGAGGAATGTGTTCCTTCAATATAATTAACTTATCAGTCTGTCTGAGTAAAAATATGTAAACAACCTTGCAGCTGGAAATATGCATACGTACTTAAAAAAAAAAAAAACAGCATTCTTTTACATTTATCAAGAGTTTTGCATATTGAGAAGTAACAATCCAAGTTGTCCCCTGTAACAAGGCCCACGCCTTTAGCAATTTAGTGTTATGGGCTTACTTTAAATAAAGAGGACAGCACATTTTCCTTCAGTTAACACCTCTGTTCAATCAAAAGAGGTGGGAATAAAACATGCACATGTTTCTGATTGCAAACCGTCACGTTATTCTCACTCAAAAAATCGTTCTTCATTCCTTCAGCTGGGGGAGCTCTTTCGAAACGCTAATGGCTTGTGGGGTTGGAGTTTAGCAAGTGCCACACGAACAACACGGCCAGTCTCTTAGACTTGCTTCATCCCCCGACCCATCAAGCAGGCGAAGACCGTCATCACCATTTTGGGCTTGACCTCCACGAGGTCCTCCGGCAGGGCGTAGACGCGCGCGCCGATCTTCCTCGCCATGGAGATGGCGTATCTGAGAGAGGACAATAAAGTTGACTCGTACGGCGTTGTTCAAACACATTTCACTACGCTTTATTTTGCGCTGATGGTTTTGTCGTGTGATGTCTTACTTGGCATTCTCCAGCTTGTCGTCTTCACCGAGGCTGCCAGTTTTGACCAGCTCGTAGCTGATGCTGCCAGGCTGGATGGCATCTATCAGGTCCAAAACTGCCAAACTGCTACTGATTTCCTTGTCCTGATGTTCCACAGATTATACAGATTTACAGTGTAGCATATGTAACGTTAACGCTTGCTAAATTTGGCTTACTGAACTGATAAAGGTAAAGGCCATTTGATTTATATGATACTGAGGTTTAAACTCAGCACATTAAATTGCCACCAATGACACAAAAGAGAAATTTAGTTCATAAATTGCATTGCAATACAAAAAACATTAAATTGCATTAAATTGATATCTGATTGTGAAGTCATATGCAGATTATTTCAATCAACCATTACAATCCTTTTCACATGGCTCGACTTACCTTGAAGCTTGTAATCTTGGTGTCTTTGTTGGCCGCAGCCAATCTGTTGTTGACCCAGTTTACAATAATGTCATCATTTGCTTTCTCTCCATCACCCAAATCCTCCAAAACATTCAAGGTGTATCTGAAAGAGTTCAGAAGAAGCACAACTGTCAGGCTTGTACAGTTAAGTTATTCTGCCCGAAGCCAAACAAGAACAATTGTATGTAAATATAGAAATATATTTTAACCCAGAGATCGTGACTAAGACAAAAACCTCAGGGAGGGAATTAAAGGGATAGTTCACCCAACATACAAAAAAATAATATTTTCCCACCCATTCCTAGTGGGAGATCAAAATAGTATGTGTGAATTGGCAAAGTTTCCAGTCTGCCGATTGTGGGAACTATAACCAATGAACACATATGTTCAGCAGTTATAGTTCCTACCATCCTAACTTCTTCTAAAACAACCTTCATTAAAAAAAAAATACAAGATGTGTATTCCAAATACACATGATAGTGACATGTGTAAATAGAACAGCCTATGAGTTGCTGTAAGTTTTTTTTTCACTTAGACAAAGCTAGGCTAATGACTCCTGCAGACTTCAAGTCTTTATGCTAAGCTAACATGAAATGCTAACCATATGAGTCGAACCAGTGGACGTACAGAGGTGAAAATGGTATCAAAACATCTTGTCTCGGTCTCGGTAAGCCTGGAAAAAGGGTATTTTGCCCAAAATGTTGGAGTATTCCTTTAAGAAATGTCTCAAAATGTACTTTTTTGCATCTTAAAGAACATGACTCAAGTGTGGCCAACATGTGACACCAAATGGACATGTGCTTTACTAGTGCACCGGACTTCTGTAATATGCTTTCTGGGCCTACCTAAAATTACAAACGCTAACCCAGAGCGTACCAACAGAAATAATATATTTAGAAATCCTCTTTCCAACAGGATGCTACCATGCTTTATGGGAAATGTGGTCTTAATTTTGAGAAACACCCGCGCCAACAATACCACTGGCATGAGATAGAGGCTACCAATTGTCTCAACCATCTTATTTCTGTCTCATTTGTTTACAGTAATTATATCGCGGTATCAATCAATGTGACATTGATCCACTGATGTTTAAAAATGCTACACATAGCATCTTTAATCAAACAAAATATTTGTTATTTGCAGACCTATTTAATCGTGAATTAATTCAAGGTCTTGCACCCGAATGTCTGTCTGAGCCACTTTAAGGTTTATTCCAACATAATCTCATTCAGTCCCCAAGTCCAAGATAAAGACTTCTGAAGAGGCCTCAGTCGGACATGTCACTGTTTCAGTCGACTGACACGCAAACCGAATTGGCGAGAAAATTGAAACACTTGTATGAAATCTATGATTTCTATGATCTATGATGTTTGGTGGTTTCCTGGATGTCCATTTAGGTTTCCTCTTCACCTTTTTGTCAGATATTCAAGACAACTCAAAGCAAATGATACAAAATATAGTTTTTGGGTGAAGTGCTCCTTTAACAAATTCAGATTTCACCATCAGATCAGGTGTTTCCATTTAATTCCATTTCAAAGCTACACTGAAGAAGCAGCATTTCACCTCCTCATCAGCTGCCACACCAGGGCGAGAGTCAGGGTGGGGTTGCCATCGTTCAGGTCCGTCCCGCCGATGCCAACAAGGGAGAACTTGGCCTTTGTTTTGCCTAGTTCCACTGCATGGTTACAATTTTCCAACTAGGGGCAAAATATAAAAAACAAAAAACAAAATAAGAGGTAATGGACAGTTACACGTTTTTTTTTTCCTTCTTGTGCTACTGTAAGGAGGATTAAAAGGCATCGCTTAAGTAAAAATGGTCTACCTTTTTCATCTTGATTCCAATCTTAGGGTAAGGTGGCTTGTTGACCTTGGTCCAGTCGACAGGTACTTTGATTTTCTCAAAGAGCTGCAGGATGACCCAGGCATCCTGTAGGTCTCTGGAAGACAACATCAGAAATAAGATATTTGATAATCATTATCATTAAATCAATATTTATTGTGAGAAGTACACCCAGTGTGAGGCATGCTGTCAGAAAGTAAAGTGTGACGTGGCGCTTCACACGTGTTACGTACCCATACAGATGATTGACATGCGGGTTTACTCCCAGGGAATTCATCCAGTTCCGGAATGTTCTCTCTTCTCTTGTCTCACCTGGACAACAAAGGATCAAATGGATTAAAGGGATTTGAAACACGACTTTCCAAAGTTGCAACAATGTAACAGCCTCTGTAGAGGTATAGATATTCCGTGTATATATATATCAAAGCTGGGCAATGTATTGATTTTGTAATATGAGACTATATATTGTCTAGGACACAGCTGTAATCTTTTCTTGGTTTTAAAGGCTTTATTACAGTGAAGGGATAACTTTTTCTGAATTTATTAGACAGTTATTGCTGTTCTGTTATTTGCCTCCATCTGTTTGATCACCATACCCGCATGACTACTGATTGTTTATCCAAAATCAAAAATTAATAGTCATCTCTATGGATACTGTATTGTACTCTGTTGATACTGAGGTATTAGGTTAAAAATATCATGATATTTGTTTTTTGATATGATATTTTTAAGGATGAACTGTTATTCTAAGCATGCACTAAGAGTGATGTTAGCGAAATTAGCTACAACCACACCACAGCCATCTTTTTGAGGTATTTCTCTTCTTCTAGCCCAGCTGTTGACTTTATTTGTGCACGACCAGCTCTCCAATGGACGTCAATGATGGCACCAGATGTGTTTGCTGGGAGATTTGCAAGGCAACTGCAAAGCGTCCGTAGTAAAAGTTAATGGCCCAATTTGAAATCGGAGCTCGGCGCCAACTCTACCTCCTCTTCCTCCTCTCTATACCAACCTTCCAGCGATCCCCAGTCAATGTCCTCATTCTCAGGTTTGGTCAGAGATGGATATTTGTTGAAGAGATTGGCCACAAAGGCAAGGTTGAGTTTGGGGTTTCCGCTGACGACGTCGGCCGGGGTGACGAACTGACGGCAGCCCAGCCTGTCCGCCTGCTGCAGCATGGCTTCTGCCCTGTTCCTGTCGTCTGCCTCCTGAGGAACACACAGGCCGCACGTTCAGGTCAGGGACGGTCTGCACAGCTTCTGTACAGCTCTCATTCAGCGGTAAAGACACCGGCTTTCATGCTGTGTGTATGTGATCTGCCAGTGCACTTACATTGAAACCTTTCATGTCGATGTCTATGCGTGGCTGGTCTTCCTCTGTGCCTTTTGGAGAGATTTGGTTCAGGAGGTGGAAATATGCCTTTGAGTCCTGGGAAAGAAAAAAAAAGAAGAAAAAACACATTTCTATCACTGTTTGAGAATTTCCACCAGAAAACATGACAAAGTTATAGGGAAATATTAATAGGAAATCCAGGAGATGAATCTAAATTCATTTTCACTGAATTTGGATCAAGGGAGGTACCATTACCTCAGTATTCACTATGTGAGTTACAATTAAACAAAAGCACAAAATACAGCTACATGGATACAGCCTTTCACAGCCATTTTTTAAGCTTTTGTAGATTTGTGACTCGATATTAGTTATATTAGCAGGAATTTTATTTTTTTGTATCCGTTTGTACATGTATAGAACAGTATATAACAGATCAGAGATGTTTAATGGAGGCATGGTTAAAATTTGATTTGGTCTGAGTGGCTGAATGTAAAGATCTACTCTACTCTACCGGGCCCTTTGAGGCCAGCTCCAAACACATCGTAACTACACTTGGCTCCCTCACCAAAAAATTACTGAAATTCCTCCAATCAGGTGGGTCTGCAGCATTTGAACTGCCTTTGAAAGCCTCGACTCAGCAGGTTCACCTTATAGAGTTGGAGGAGCTGCAGTCTCACCATCAGACTCCAATATTGTAAGTGTTTTGTGAAGATGCTGCCTTGAAATGTATTTAAATAATTCAGATTAACTATATTTTTGCATAACTAGAGGATCTGGTTGGTATTGCCCATGTTAGCACTCTCATGGCATGGAGTCCATGAAGGCGATGGCAAAGGGCAGCACAGAGTGTGTTCTCAGCAGACGATTTGCAGGGGAAACATTAGCTGACACTGACAGGGTTTCCAGGATCCTCTGCTATTAAAGGTGCTTTGCATTTTTATTTTGTTATGCATGAGCAGCTGTAGTGCTCGGCTGTAGGAACTCCACTGTTTTCTCTGGTTCAATCTCAGTCCTGCATTGATTTTATACAGTATAAAATAAAGGTACTTAAAGGATCCATTACAGTAAAACTGTAACTGTTAGAATTCATTGAGAACTGTTCTGTACAGGAGCCAAAAACAGTCTGCTTTTCAAAAATAGCTACTAAACTTCAAAGCCAGCATGCAACTGATACGTAAATCCAGTAATCACAATGCACCCATAACATTCATCTTAACATGACAAAGACCTACATGAAAGACAGGATATACTTTGTGTGTCTTTGCTTTTTCTAAAGAGTTTTTGGTTCTTCAGAATTTCCACAATTTCGTCACAGTATTCAAAATGAACGGCTGATTTTTACAACATGGTCAAAGCAAAACAGGAAAGATGCACTATGTAACTGTGTTTGTGTATGGTAGATTTATTGAGTATCTTTGCTACGGTCCAGCAAAAAACAGCAGGGTGATAAAGTGTCTCCCAACCACCAAACACTGTAAGTTTAAGTTTACATTATTTATCAGCACCTTAGAACTATTTTTTTTTTTTTGGCAAAAGTCAATAATGTTGCTTCACCCAAAAATGAAGACTGAGCACTTTTAAGTGTGTGCACATAATATGCTAATACCTGACACACACAACATTATAAGCTAGTCAAGCAAAAACATTTTGACTTTTGACTACAAATAAGTTCTTATAATTATGCAACACTTAACAGCTGGGGCACTGTGTTTGCTAGTGTTGCTGAGAGGTAGATACAACACTTTTAGTCCTACTCTGTGAGCTGTGGCTTTGTGCGAACACAATCAGACACTGCAGCCACCTTCCAAAGCCCTGAGGTGGCAGTCGAGTCGATGCGGAGCGGAAGGGAATGAGTGAGAGCGAGAAATGTGTTTTCAAAAACGGAAAAAAGACAGCACAGATTCTCCTGGCAAGGATGGCAAGGATCTGCGAACCAGAAGTTAGTAAAATGTCTTGCCACAAGCTAGACCAGATGTACAGGCCATTTTATACTGTCTAACACCTCCGGCAGGAAAACACAGTTTAATTGGATTTATTTTTGAGTGGTTTTCAAAACAGCAGCTGGTGCATGCATACACACGGTGCACAGATTGTTTTTGAGTGTTAAACTGCTTTGAGATATTTATAAACTTTCTTTATTTCATAATCCATTCACAGGGAATCATGAAATCTGGTCCATAAAAACAGCAAGCATGCCCACCTTGATGTCGCAGCTGAAGTTGTTGATCTTCTGCCAGCCGGCGTTCTCCAGGTGGAAGTTTGCCCAGCGCAGCAGCAGCTCCTCTGGAGAGAGCTTCATCAGGTCCTCCAGGGTTTCCCCGTCTCTCAGCAGGGCTGCCAGAGCTGGGAGGGGGGTGGGGGGTAAGAAATGATAGGGTTACCCCGTTTCAAAAGCTACTTGACAACACGCCAGGAAATCCTAAAGATCAGAATATTAACTCAAAATGTTATTTAATGAACAGATAATGGCGCCTCAAACCTTCATTCCTGCTGAGCTCTATATCAGCAAACAGGCCGATCTTGATGATCTGCCACAGCAGGCCCAGCACCAGGTGGGGCTTCCCCTCTTTCAGATCCAGAGCCCCAATGTTCACCACATGACAGCCGATGGCAGAGGCTGAGTTCAGGGCCAGGTTCAGGTTTTCCTGTGAGATACAAAACGTCAGCGGGTGGAAGAGTCACGTAAAAGTAAGAGACAAGGAGCATTTCTGCATATTCATTTTCACCGACCTGTATTGTGAATGGTGTCAGTTTCTTCTTATTTATAGTCCTCTCATCAATAGTGTCCGGCACTGACAGGTTGATCATTTTGCTGTGTAATCGCAGAAAAACAAACAAACGGAAAAAGATGCTGAGTGTACATTGAAGAAATACGGGATTGCAACCCAGATGTTTGTTTCTACCAGTTTTGGCAGAAAGTGACACTTACCACTGCAGATGGAACATAGCAACAAAAATCTTATTTAACCAAATTTTGATTCTTCAGTTTTTTGTAAAATCTTTTCTGGGAAAAAAATATTACATTTTTGCCATTCCAATTTTCTGCTTCACTTCATATTAATTAATTAACATTTTGTTTGTAAATGTCTCCTCTGCAACAAAAGGCAGCTGGCCGTCACAGCTGACTGACTTCCTGTGATGCTGACTGGTTGTACTTTTTTTTTTTTTTTTTCAAGGCCATAATGTGAACCCAGCATAAGCGTTGCCAGATGCAGGTATTTGACATTTGTAAAGCTCCCGTCAGACGGGTAGCTGTGAGAAGAGGGCAGACGCGTTGCTGGTCTGAAGAGCAATGAGGAAGTCTCACCAGAGGACGATGCCGTCTCCCACGGCCGTGAACAGAGAGTCTGTTTCGGGGTCCATGGGCAGGACATGTCCGCAGTCAGGGTCATTTTCCAGAGCGGAGTTAATCCAGTTCACAAAGGCAAATCGCTCCTCCTCTGTGAAAATGAACATATTCAGATGTCAACATAAGAGGAACAATATAATATTACATTCATAATGACCCATTTAGGGCAATTTCAATAGGTCATATTGTCCATTATGGCTCCTCTACAGTGGAGCCTTTATGGCAAATAGAGCGTCTCTGTCTCCACTGTACAAGGTACAAAGTCCACAGTTTATGACAAACATTAGCAGCGGCTGGAGAGCGGAAAGAGTTCGTGTCCACCAGCTCTGGACACTCTGTGCATCTTACCAGAGAAGGAGTGTTGTGTGCCTTCGCTCGACAGCTCAGACGTCCCTCCGATGGCCAGGATCCCTTCTTTTCTGTTGATGGCCTTGCGGAAACTTCTAGCAATGTGACAGCTCTTCAGATCTTGGAACATCTGTTAAAAAAAACCAAACCAAACAAAACACACAAAAAAAACATGTCATACAGGATTGAGGAGGCAATTACCAGCACTATGCTACTAAAGCCTTATTTGACAGATGCTCATTGGTTTGAGATTAAATAAATTCACAATATATTTTTTTTTAATTTAGTTTCAATCAATGCATTCATGTTTTGTTAGACTGTAAAAGAGTGGCAGGT